>JAJEJO010049695.1:0-161526 GCA_020662805.1 Glaucomys volans
AAAAAAAAAAAAAAAAAAGGAAAAGAAACAATTAACAAAATGTAAAAGCAACCTACAGATTAGGAAAAAATATATGCAAACCACAGATGAGTTAATATCCAAGATTTATGAGGAATTCATTCAACTAAAAAGCAAGAAAATATGTAATACAATTAAAAAAAAAAAACAGGCAAAGGACTTGAATAGATATTTCTCCAAAGATGACAAAAAATGGGCAAAGGTACATGCAAAGGTGCTAAATGTATCTAAACAGGAAAATGTAAATCAAAACCACTATGAGATATACCTCACACCTGTTCAGACAGTTGTTATAATAAAAAAGACAAGATATGCTATGTGTGGTAACACATGCCTGTAATCCAAGTTATTAAGGAGGCTGAGGCAGGAGGATTACAAGTTTGAGGCTAGCCAGGGGAACTTAGTGAGACTCTGTCTCAAAACAAATATTTTTTAGAAAGGACTAGGAATGCATCTCAGTGGTAAGGCACTTGCCTACCATGTGTGAAGCCCTGATTGAACCCACCTGGTAAGGGTATGGAAAGAAAGGAATCCTTGCACACCCTTGATGGGAACTTAGATTGGTGCAGTCATTATGGAAAATAGTGTGGAGGCTCCAAAAGAAATTCAAAGTAGAATTACCATACTATCTAGCAATGCCTCTTCTGGGATCATACCCAAAGTGAAAGAAGTCACCACTACATAAAGATATCTGCGGTCCCACACTCCCATTTTCATTACATTCTTCATAATAGCCAAGATAAACAACCCAGGTGTCCATCAACAGACAAATGGACCAAGAAACTGGTATGTGTGTGTGTCGGGTATCCCACTCGTCAGATTTCAGAGTTTTTGTAGATTTTGAAATATCTGCATAGACTTCAGTAGTTGAGCATCTCTAATCCAAAAATCTAAAATCCAAATTTTGGAACATTTTGGATTTTAGAATTTTGGATTATAGGTGCTTAACCTGTATGTGGAATATTACTCAGTATTAAAAATGCAGTACATCCTAACGTATGTCACAACATGGATGGACCTACAGGACATTATGCAAAGGGAAGTAAGTCAGACATACAATGAAAAATATTGAATGATCTCACTTTAAAAACAAAAGGTCACCAGGTGTGGTGGTGCACACTTGTAATCCCAGCAACTCAGGAGGTCTACAAGTTTGAGGCCAGTCTCAGCAACTTAGAGACACTGTGTCTCAAAATAAAAAATAAAGAGATAAAAAATAAAAAATATAGAGATGTAGCTCATTGGTACAGTGTTCCTGAGTTCAATCACCGGTACCTAGTACCCTAATGGCCCCCAAAAAAGTCAAATATAAGACATGGAATATACCAGTAGATGCCAGGGTTGGAGTGGAGAGGAGGAAATGGGAGATATAGATCAAAGGGTTAAAAAAGTGGTAAATACATATGATAAACAAATCTAAAGATCTAATGTATTATAAGTATAATTAATAGTGTATTATATTCAGGATTTTTGTTAAATGAGTACATTACACAGGGGTTGGGGACAGAAGGAAACAGATCTGAGATGATGAATGTTAATTTGTTCCACTCCAGCAACTGTTTATTTTGCATATATATATGTAAAATATAACACAATGATCTTATGTTAATTATATCTTAAATACACAAAATGAACTTTAGTTAAAAACAAAACTTAAGGGTTGAGATTGTAGCTCAGTGGTAGAGTGCTTGCCTAGCATGGGTGAGGCACTGGGTTCGATCCTTGGCACCACATAAAAAATAAATAAATAAAAAATAAGGTTAAATTAAAACAAACAAAAACCAAAACTTAAAGCTCATCCCCATTTCCCTAATATTTTACTATGAAAATTTTTAATCATACATAAAATTTAAAAGAAATCTATAGTTCACTTACTCTACTTTATCACACATCTACCCATGTTTTTATCTAACTATTGATCTATACGACATTTTGGTGCATTTCAAAGTAAATTGCAGACATCAGTATACTTCCACCTAAATATGTTTTATGAAAAATCATTACTATTTTCAGGTAAAATTATTTTAATACATTTTCCAGTAAAATTTAGATGTAATTAAATGTACCAATCTTTAGTGTGCCATTTAAAGATTTTTAGAAATAGTTTTTTAGATGTTGATAGACTTTTATTTTATTCATTTATTTATATGTGGTGCTGAGAATCAAACCCAGTGCCTCACACATGCCAGGCAAGCTCCAACACCAAGCCACAGTCCTAGCCCCCGTTTAAAGTTTTGACCAATGTGTACAACTGCGTAATCTGGGAACTTCAAAAAAAAAAATTTCATACAGGCTACACATTACATTAAATATCTAGTTCTACATATTTTATGGAAGAAAGAAATTCAATAGACGTTCTGCTACTTGTTTTATTTGTTAGTCAATAACTCATTTTTCAAGATCATTTTTAGTCTTCTAGTAATTGAGCAATGTAGAACTAGTCCTGAGAACACAGAAATGAATGGTTTATGTTTCTAATATTCTAGTAACTTAGAAGATTTGAAAATAAACAAGATTTAAATTTTAAAAAAGAAGATATAAGTTCATCAAGGTGTTGAAAACAGATCTCTATGTGGTATACACTGAATGCTCAAAAGAAGAAAAAGAATATTCTACATCAAGGAGAACATTTACACTGCACAGAGTGAAAATTTTAAGTTGGAAGATTAGAAGGCAGACTTTCCCCAGAAAAGAAAAGAAAAAGTATAGAGACAGGAAAATGTCTGATAAATTTGTGGAATAGCAAATATGGAAATAAGTCTGCATGATGTATCTTGAGAAAGTGGTTATGGGAAAAATGATCTGATCAGAAACAAGTATAATTTTTTTACTCTAAGTAAAGGTAATTCAGGTAATCAGATTGATATCTAAAAATTATTTATATCAAAAATTATTTTTCTTAAGATCTGTATTGAAGAGAATCAAATAACTGCTGAAAAAGAAGTTCCTGACAGCATGATTCAAGTTAATAAATGAAAAAGGCGAAATTAAAATGGCTTCATTTATAACTCCTAATGAAATAATGAATTTGAACAATAATCATTAATGGCTGTTCAAATCTTTTAGGTGATAGGTTGAAGAGAAATTTATAAATACTGATTAGCTAATAACTCCTGCATACACCAATTTTAACATTACAAAACAAAAACTCACCAGATATTACATGCATCCTGACATAATTAATTTCACTACAACAGCTATGAAGTATTTTGCAAAATAAAAAAATAAAACCTGAATCTCATCAAGGCTCCATTTCTAACCATTGGTTCATAGAAAGTGTGCAAGAGACAGGAACATAATGAACACTATCAAGATCAATATCTCAGCTAGATTCAGGAGGCAACAAATGACTCATTTCTTCAAAAAATAAAGTAGAAGAGAAAAAATATGGATGTCTTCTCTTTATTCAAAGAATCTTGAGTCATACTAACCAAGTGCAATTTGTGGACATTGTTTGGCTCTTAATTGAAATGAATGAACACTAAAAAGACATTTATGACATATTTAGAGAAATTCAAACAATGGGCATTAGATTACATCAAAGGATTTCTGTTATTTTGTTTGAGGTGTGGTAATGGCTTACTGCATACGTTAAATAAAAAGGAAAAGTTCTCAATTCTTAGTGGTACATATCAAAGTACTTACAGATAAAACACAATGTTTGGACTTGCTTTAAAATAATCCAAGAGCTAGGGGAAGGGTGGTTTTGATAAAATAATAACAAAATGTTGTTGACTACTGAAACTGTGTGATAAGTACAATAGGTAAGAGCTTTGTATGGGCTGGGGTTGTAGCTCAGTGGTAGCGTGCTTGCCTACCATGCCTGATGCACTGGGTTTGATTCTCACCACTGCATATAAATAAAAAAAATAAAACTGGCAACTAAAAAAATATTTTAAAAAAGAACTTCTTATATTGTTCTCTTTATATTTAATTTTTCATCATAAAATGTTTAAAAAACATTATCATCCATATAAAAAAATCAAATTCAGAAGTGCATACTTGGAACTCCACCTGCAGTTGTACACATTTTCTTTTTTTCTTTTTTTAAATATTTTTTAGTTGTTGATGGACTTTTATTTTTACTTCTTTATATGCAGTGCTGAGAATCGAACCTAGTGACTCACACTTGCTACCAAGTGTTCTACCACTGAGTTTCAACCCCAGCCCTATACACATTTTCTTAAAAAAAAAAGTATTATAGGAAAAAAGTATTATAGGGACTTTAATCTGGACAGCAATTTACAGAAATACTATATAGGAAATCATCAAGGATAGAGAAGAATAAATAACAGTATCTAACTGGTATTTACAAATACTGCAACTAACAACAATAGAATATATATTCTTTTCAGGCACCAATAGAAAAGTGACCAAGTTAGAAATAGCCTTAGCTGTGAAACAAACCCTGACAAATTTAAAAGAATTAAAACAATACAAGGTCTGTTTCACAGTGGAATCACACAAAAAATTGAAAATAGACAACTGAAAAATCTCCAGAATAATTACAAAATAATAACAGCAACTATCTGGAAAATCTTAAAATATTTGGGTAATAGCAATATACTCTAAATGACCTATAAATCAAAGAGGAAAATTAAAAAGTAATTTAAAAAATACACAGAACTGAGGGAAGATGAAACTACAACTTATCAAAATCATAGAAGGTAAATAAAGCAATGCAGAGAGGAAAGTTTATAGCACTAAATGCTTAAATCAGAAAAGGGTAAAGGTCACGAATTAATAATGAAAGCTCCCACCAGAAGAAACTAGAAAAAGAAGAGCAAAAAAAAATCCAAGGACAAGCTAAAGAAGAAAAGTAATTTAAAAGCAAATGAATGAAACTGGAAAAAAAAAGGAAAAAAATTAATAAAACATAATCCAGTTGTCTGGAAACAAAATCAGCAAAACTGATTTACTTTGCTCACTGACCTACTGGGTCAATCAAACTGACAAAGATAAAAAGAAAATACAAATCCTTAATATCAGGAATAAAACAGGAAATATCACTATAGATCCAGCAATAAGGGAATACAAAAAAATTCAATAACTTAGAAGAAATGAACCAACTGCTCAAAACAAACATTACAAAATTGATAGGATAAATAATCCTATAACTATTAATTTAAGTTAATAATTTAAAAACTTCTAAAAAAGAAATCTCCAGGGAGCTGGAGTTGTGGTTCACTGGTAGAGTGCTTGCCTGGCATGTGTGAGGACCTGGGTTCAATTCTTAGCACAATACGAATAAATAAATTAAATTAAAAAGATCCATTGACAACTAAAAAATATTTTAAAAAATAAATAAAAGAAAAAGAAATCCCCAGATCCAAGCTGAAGAATATGGAAATAAACCAAACCTAAAAAACCAAAGGCCGAATGTTTTCTCTGATAAGCAGATGGTGATCCATAATGGGGGATGGCAGGGAAGAATGAAGGAACTTTGGATTGGGCAGAGGGGAGTCGGGGGAGGATGGTGGAATGAGATGGACGTTATTACCCTATATACATGTATGACTCTACCACCAGTGTAACTCTGCACCACCTTCAGCCAGAGGAAGAAGTTGTGCTCCATTTGTGTACAATGTGTCAAAATGCATTGTACTGTCATGTATAACTAATTAGAACAAATCACAAATAAAATTAAAGAAATCTACAGATCCACATAGTTTTATCAGATAATTCTACCTAATTTTTAAAGAAGAAACAGTCTATTTTTTTTTTTTTTTTTGCAGTGCTGGGGATTAGAACCCAGGGCCTTGTGCTTATGAGACAGGCACTCTACCAACTGAGCTATATCCCCAGCCTGAAACAGTCTCATTTCTATATGATCTTTTCCAGAAAATAAAAGAGGAGGAACACTTCCCAAATAATTTTGTAAGGCCAATGTTACTATGATATTAAAACCATACAAAGGTTGAGCATGGTGGCACACACCTGTAATCCCAGTAACTCAGGGAGGGGGCTGAGGCAGGACTGAAAGTCCAAGGCCAGCCTGAGCAACTTAAAATAAAATAAACAAAAAGGGCTGGGAATATGGTTCAGTGGTTAAGTAACCCCCTGGGTTCAATCCTCAGTACCATTAAAAAAATAAAGATACAAAGACAATATAAAAATAAAATTCCAGACTAGTATCTCTCATGAACCTATCTGCAAATATCCTTGATGAAATATTAGCAAACTAAAACCAGCAATGAATAAAAAGAATCACACACCACAAAAATGAATTTGTGGGGGAATTCTGTGTTACACTTTGTAACTCCCTGTGAATCTGTAAATCTGTAATATATACACATACATATATGTATTTTTTGTACAGGGATTCAACCCAGTTCAAGGCTGGCCTCAAACTTGTGATCCTCCTGTCTCAGCCTTCCTAGTCAATGGAATTCTGAGCACACACCACCACACTTGGCATCTACAGTAATTTCAAATAAAGAGTTTAAAAAATATTTTACATAGAAATATCCCAGAATTGACAAGACTGGAAGGTCAATCACAAGACCCACTGCACAATTCATGTGAGATAATATGAATTACCTAATGTAAGGTTGTCAAATTAACAGGAATATAGCAGAAAACTGACATTAATTATTAAGGAAGTAGAATTGATATTGAGTGTATAAAGGTAAGAAAAACGATTTGGAATAATTCTTAGTTATCGATTTTAGATAACTGAATAGACTCTGGTGCCACAGATGAATTTAAGAACTAATGGAGAGGGCTGGAGAAAGAAGAGAAAAAAATGATGCAAATTTTGTATACATTGAGATTTATGCAAAAGGACAAATACCAAGACGTATACTAGACATCTAGACAGAGAGCAAGTGTGGAAATAAAGATTTGGAAGTCATACGCAGGCCACTGCATTCAGGGGAGAGAACGACTATGCAGGAAGGATGTAAAGTAAGAAAAGTATTAAAGATAGTTGTTCTTTTTAAGATAGTTGTATCTTTTTATCTTTAAAGATAGGTGTTCTTCCAAGTAGTGAGGATTGAACCCAAGGGCATTCTACCACTGAGTTACTATACTTTTTAATTTTTATTTTGAAACAGGGTCTTGATAAGTTATCCTGGCTGGCCTCAAAATTGCAATCCTCCAGGCTGGGGATATAGCTCAGTTGGGAGAGTGCTTGCCTTGCATGAACAAGGCCCTGGGTTCAATCCCCGGCACCGCAAAAAAAAAAAAAAAAAAAAAATTGCAATCCTCCTGCCTTAGACTCCTGATTCTTACTGTCTTAAACCATCTTTTTTGATATCTTCATCTTATTGTGTTCAGAGATTACAGTGCTCTTTTGTGATGTGTGGTTTCTGGTTATGGGACTCTCTAGAACATTGTAATTTCTTTGAAAATGTTCCCTACATATCTGAAAAGGATAAACATGCTTTTACTTTTTCTTTTTGTCATACACTTGCACATTTACATTCTACACATACTGAATATACACACTGAACCCCCAGTTTCCAAACCGTATCTCATTGAAAATTTCACAGGGAATCAAGTTGTCATGTTAGGCTGGAATAGAGCTTTGCCACCTCACCAAGGAGCTTCTTACAGTTTGTCCAGGAAGAAATCTCCTCACACAAAGATATGCCACACATATCCTAATGTACAAAGTGAAAAATGAAAGAAAAAAGAGGAGATTATAAGGAGTATACTAGAAAGAAATTGTCACACAGGAGGAAAAAACATCCACCTCAAATCAAGGAATTCACTAGACCAATTAACTACCTGGTTAGAGATATACGAGTTCAAGGAAGAAATAATGAGAAAGAAAGAAAAGTTGAGAAAATTTTTTTGTAAGTTTATCACAATAAAATTGGCAGAACTGTGAAGAAATAAAAAAAGGGGGTGGGACATGCATGGAGCCCTGGGTTCCATTTCCAGCCTGGGGGTTGTGGGAGGGTTTTGGGGTTTTTGGAGTGCAGTTCAGTGAGTGGAGAGCTCTTGCCCAGTGTGCTCCAGGCCCTAGGGTTTACCCCCAGCACTGAAAGGGAAAAATAAAAGAGAGGAAAGGAAAAGAAAAGAAAAAGCAACTCAGAAATGAAGGTCTCCCTGAAAAGACTGAAAAAGACCCTATGAAAACACAAAGGGTAGCAAAGAACAGATAAAGCCAAGTAAGCAACATGAAATAGAAACCAGGACTTTTAAAGGAAAACAGAAAAAAAATCCCCAAAAAACCACAAAACAGAGGAAAATAAACTACAGCAAATAAAAGTATTGTTGAAGTGGCAGTATACAACTGTTATCATTATTCATAGTACAAATCTAATAGATAAGTCTTCAACAATAGATTAGGGGGCTGGGGTTGTGACTCAGTGGTCGAACGCTTGCCTAGCATGTGTGAGGCACTGGGTTCGAGTCTCAGCACCACATATAAATAAATGAATAAAAAAAGGTCTATCAACATCTAAAAAATATTTTTAAAAACAAGAGATTAGAAGATTTAATTCAAGAAATTATTATAAAGGTGATACTCAAAGAACAAAGCAAACAAAAGAAAATCCAAGTTTTCCACATTACTAGAAGGGACATGGAAACAAAGCAAAAATACAGAGATTCAGCCAAACATATATAAAAGAAACAACCATACCAAAAGCATAATGTAAAATGCATCTTTCCACTGCTAAACAGAAGAAATGCACAGGGATTCTTAAACGGTGAAAGTAAAAGAATGAGCAAAGGTCAACATGGAAATGACAATAGAAAGGAGGTACAAGGCAGCGCCACATTAAGAGATGAATTCTAAGGGAAAAATATTAAACATGACAAGGACACAATGCAAAATGAATTTCAGATGCTATTATTATCACTGTACCAAATTACACAGCTCCAAAAATTATCGATAGATAGCTGGGCTCGCCTGTACTCCCAGTTACTAGGGAGGCTGAGACAGGATTCACTGAAGCCCAGGAGTTGCAGATCAGCCTGGGCAACATAGTGAAATCCTATCCAAAAAAATTAACAACAAAAATGTAAACAGAAACTATAGAAAAATAGATGTTTCTTTTTTGGGGGGTCGGGAGGCAGTGGTTAGCAGGGATTGAACAGGAGCACTAGACCACTGAGCCACATCCCCAGCCCTATTTTCTATTTTATTTAGAGACAGGGTCTCTCTGAGTTGCTTAGGGTCTCACTAATTTGCTGAGGCTGACTTTAAACTTTAGATTGTCCGGCTTCAGCCTCCTGAGCCGCTGGAATTACATGCATGTGCCACTGCACCCAGCTTGGAAAATAGACATTTATAAGGAGACACTTTAACATCTCTCAGCTCTGATGAGATAAAGAAAAAATGAGTAATACCTTCCCAATCATACATCTTATGGATATCAAACTCTGTATCCTGAAAACAGATTTCCTTTCAAGTGCCTATGTAACATTCAGAAATACTATATATAAAGTTTGCAAAACAAAAACCCATAACAATATTAAAAAAGTAAACAAATAGGTCCATTGCTGCAATCCTAATTTTACTAAAGTTATTATTATTTTGGTTCTGGGAATTAAACCTACACACAGTGGGCAAACACTGAGCTTGGGTCTTCCTAAATTGCCCAGGCTGGCCTCAAACTTCTCATCTACCTGCCTCAGCCTCCTAAGAAGCTGGGATTACAGGCATGTGCCACTATGCTCGACAAAAGTGGAGTTTGTTTCTTTCTTTCTTTGGGGGGGGGGATTTTTTTTTTTAGTTGTCAATGGACCTTTATTTTACTTATTTACATGTGATGCTGAGGATCCAACCCAGTGCCTCACATGCTAGGCAAGTGTTCTACCACTGAACTATAACCCCAGCCCCAAAGTAGACTTTCTTAAATGAAAATTTTAACACCTAAAAATGAAATTGTAGTAAACAATAATTAAATAGCTGGTCAGAAAAGTAATGTTTCTAGAAATGCATCCTTTTAATCTAGATTTTTAAATATGTTTGTACCAGTTAGGAGAGATAGTGCCAGTATGCAGTTCCAGCTACTCAGAAGCTTAAGACAGAGGGATCCCTTGATTCCTTTCAAGGACTATGAGGCCAACCTGAACAACAAAGCAAGACCCTTGTCTCAAAAAAAAAAAAATTATTTGCACAAGATAAAAGATCTCAGAGTATGCTTTATAGCATAATATCTAATATATAATTTTTTGATATATTTTGCTATTTTTGTTTTGATTTCTTTTACTATGGAGTGGGCTGCTAAATGAGAAACAGTATTTGCTTCAATAACATTTGCCTCCCTGTGATGAACCCTGACTACTGTTTTAATCTGCTTTTGAATACAGGTAGTTACTATATTTGACTTTTAAACCTATGTTTATAATTTGGGCATCCAAGTTAACAAAAAAAAAAAAGCAAACACAAAGTTAGGAATAATTGTAGATATTATTTTGTACCCAAAGCTTTGGTATAAATTATCAACTGTAAACCATATGACTTTTTCTATCATTTTTGACCGCTGGAAGTGTTGAATTAACATTTTAATTTCTCCAAGGATGCCTCAATAATTTGTTCTTACCAATTTTGATATTTGTTTTGTAAAATGTTATTCCTTTTGTTCAGGTTTTCACATTTTTTGCATAATCTTATTAATATGCATTCCTGATTGCTTTAGTCTTGGGTATAACAGAAACTATTTTTCCTGTTTTATTATATCTGTTTCTTTACTTCTGTTTCCTTTTTTCTTTTTTGCAGTGCTGAGAACTGAACCTCTGGCCTTACACGTGCTTGACAAGAGCTCTACTGCTGAGTTACATCCCCACCCCCTTTTACTCTTTTTTCTTGATCATCATAACACAGAAGCGGTCTGAATTTCTCTGAAATATCTTCATCAACTAATTATCCTTGTTCTCTATGTAACTGATTTCTTTCCTTATTATTATTTAGTCCCTGTTGTTATCAAATATTTATTGAGTTGTTCTCTGACTTCTTTAGTTAAAACCACAATTCATTGTCTTAGGTCTCTTGTTTTGTTTGTCAAACTTTCAGCATTCCTTAAAAAGGAATCTGTATTCCCCTCCCATCTACAGCTTAGCTTTACCATACTAACTTTAAAATATAATACTGTTGCCAGGTTCAGTGTACATGCCTATAAACCTAATTGCTCTGAAGAAGAGGCAAGAGGACCCCAAGCTGAAGGCTAGCCTTAGCAACTTAGACCCTGTCTCAAAATAAAAAGGGTGGGGAATGTAGCTCAGTGGTAAAGTGACTCTGGGTTCAATCCCAAATACTGAAAGAAAAAAAAAAGGTAATAATGTATTTATTAAAATATTTCTTTATTTGATTATAGTAAAATACACATTACAAAATTTATTTTAATCAGTTTTGCCTATAGTTCAGTAGCATTAAGTACATTCACACTGTCATGCAAAAGCCTTTCACTTTTTATTTCTTCATAATTTATAATAATAATAATAATTGTGTATAATTTAATGCTCTTGGTCAGAAACAAATCCTACAACAAAATATATTTTTCTGCTTTGATCAATAAGATTTTGAGAGTTGTTGGTAAAATGGCCAATGACACATTTAATGATTCCTGTTCATTTTTAATTACTATAGCTCAAAAATAAATTGTTAAATAAATGTTGGTAACTTTTGAATTCTTTGTATGTTGTTCCTTTTGTAAGTATGAACCCTCCCTCTTCGGCCCTTTAGGTGGTTTTTGCCTTAAATTCCTTATGATCTGTTCCTAAAATTATAGACCTACTTTCTTTTGGTTCTTATTTCTGAGTCAAACTTTTTCTATTCCTTTATTTTTAAATGAGAAGAAAAGCAGCTCCTGACAGGTGACATTTAGCCTGGTATTATCAGGTAGGCTTCACCGATGCTAGAAGGTAGCCTTGCACCCTGTTACACAAAAACAATCTCACAGAACATCAATATCAAACAAGACCCGCTCTCTGGCAAGTGGTTCAAGACAAAACCAAAAGCATTCTGTATTCGTGTCTGAACACAAACAAAAATCAGGCCATTATTCAAACCACAAAGGTCAACAAACATACCGTTATTCTGCCTAATAACGTGATTGCTACTTCTTTATCATAGCTTTAGCTTCACTCCATTCATCTTATTCTAGATAAAAATTAAGATACCTATCATAAAATTGCCCAAGAGCAATAAAAATGAAAGTTACCTTGGATTCAGCTGACTAAATCCTGATTCATTTGACTAAATCCTAAAATGAGACTCTAGTACTTCTTATATATTCAATAGAAAAGGAAGACATGACAAGAATGTCCACTCCAAGGCTGCCCCTAATATGCTTTGGATTATAGCAAACATTTAAAAAATGCATAAAAGTGTGTCTAGCATACCACATTTTGTGAAATCACAAGAAAAAAATTATAGTTGCATTTTTACTTACATAGAGAACTAGGCAATCAAAGAAAACTAATAAAATTGGTCATCTATAGTGAAAGATGTGTGCACATAACAGAGTGGTGGGTGAACCACAGTCCATTCTTTCCCCTGAATTTTCTTTCCTCTCCCGTTCCTCCCTTCCTCCCTTCCCTCCTTCCCTTCTTCCCTCCCTCCCTCCCTCTCTCCCTTGCACTCTCCCTTGCACCCTTCCTTCCTCCCTTTCTTTCTCTCTTTCTTTTTTTTAAGTTGGAGATGGACAGCATGCCTTTATTTTACTTGTTTACATGTTGCTAAGGATGGACCCCAGTGCCTCACATGTGCCAGGCAAGCGATCTGCCACTGAGCTACAGCCCTAGCCCCTCCCCTGAATGTCTTTCACAATACTGTTTTAAAAAATTCTTTTTAACATATATATATTTTTGGATGGCAATGGACCTTTATTTATTTATATGTGGTGCTGAGAATCAAATCTATGCCTAGCCTATGCTAGGTAAGCACTATGCCACTAAGCCACAACCCCAGCCCAAGACATTTTTTCAAATGTATATTTTTTCAGTTGGAGATGGACACAATAGCTTTATTTTATTTTTTATGTGGTGCTAAGGTTCGAACCCAGTGCCTCACATGTGCTAGGCAGGCGCTCTACCACTCACTGAGCTACAACTCCAGCCCTACAATACTTTCATTGTTGTTGTTGCTACTAGGGAATGAACCTAGGAACACTTTATTATTGACCAACATCCCCAGTCCTTTTTATTTTTTTAATTTTTTAAATTTTTTTGGAATCGGGCATTGAACCCAGGGGCACTCAGCCACTGAGCCACATCCCCAGCCCTATTTTGTATTTTATTTAAAGACAGGGTCTCACTGAGTTGCTTAGGGCCTCGCTAAGTTGCTGAGGCTGGCTTTGAACTCCCAATCCTCCTGCCTCAGCCTCCCGAGTTGCTGGATTACAGGTGTGTGCCACTGCGCCCGGCTTTATTTTTATTTTGAGAAAGGATCTCACTAAGTTGTTTAGGGCCTCACTAAGTTCCTGAGGCTGTCTTTGAACTTGTGATCCTCCTGCCTCAGCTCTAAGCCACTGGGATTACAGGCATGTGCTACCATGCCCAGCTCACCACAATGCTTTTCAGTGTTGCTTTTAATATTTTGCTAATATTTTAACTAAGAGTATATACTGCCTAGTCAGAGCCAAACATCTGAAAAACAGAAATTTCCAAAACAGAATAGAGAAAATATTTGTGCTGGGAAAGGCAGTTTGGGAATAGATAGAGAAAGGCCTTCAAAATCCCCTACAGAAGTGATTTCTAACCAGGAATTTTATCCACAGATGAAGGATCAATCAATACAGTGTGATGACAAAATAACAACCTCCCTTGATAGCCCACCTTTCCACTGTCATACAGTTGGCCTCTGGAGATGGAGATATCACCTATGTTGCTCATTTTTGACAGATGAAGATTTGTTTCAAGAACAGCAAATTTAAGAAGTCTGGCTGATTCTTGCAGCCTATCTGCCTCTGCTCTGTTGCTCTGGTTACAGACAGAGATATCCAGAGATACAAATTCCCACCCTCAGGATGCCTCCTCCTTACCCCACATGAGCTGTCATGATTCTCTGGAGCCAGAGTTGTGGGTTTCTGAGGTGAGATCCAGTTAGCTGGCATGGCCACTCTGGGTCACAACTCTTGTTCTTTCAGGAGCCTGAGACTTACTGCTCCTTTGTGAATTCAAGCAGAGGTATTGGGAAGAGGTGACCTGGAGTCTGAAGGAAGATCTGGTCCAGGGGCTCCCCAGAGATACCACAAAACCTAGAAAGATCAAGTCCACATAGTCATTCAACATTCTTCACCTAAACACTTCCTGAGCTAGAAACCCCACAGCAGGGGTTCTCAAACTTGAGGATACATTCAAATCAACTGGAGAGCTTGTTGAAACACAGTTAAAAAATTTCAGTCTCACGCTTGCAATTTCTGATTAGTAGGTTTAAGGTAAGGTCCAAAAATTTGCATTTCTAAATAGTGTCCAGATTACACTGAAACTGTTTTTTCAGGGACCACATGGAAGAAGCAGTGCTATGAAGGATATGGTCTAACAAAATGCGACAGGCATTACTGATGGCAAAATATGGGGAAAAACAAGAGATTTGGAATAACATTCCTACCGATTTGAATTGCAGCTCTGCCACCTTTCAGCTAAGAGAATATGCACTTACTTCAGTATTAGTTTCAAAAATTAGGATGAAAATGCCTATCTTGTAGTTATGAAAATTAAAGCATATGATGCTTTTAAAGTACTCAATACATCCCAGGCACATAAAGATCATGCAATAAATATTAGCGAACTACCATGTACTATCATATATTAAAACAATGTAAAAAAATGTTTGTTTGTTTTTTTAAATTGTGGTGCTGGGGATTTGAACCCAGAGCCTTATGCTTGCGATGCAAGCACTCTACCAACTGAGCTATATCCCCAGCCCATGTAAAAAATGTTAATCAGGACAAGTAAAATACTAAATATACCACACAATATTGATCTATATATGTGACAAAAGTGGTATTCAACTGAATATGCACAAAACATTTTATCAACAGTCCTAATGTAACAGTTCATCCACCTACAATAAAATAAACTAGAACACCATCACACACTATTCAGTAGACAAATTCCAACAGGACCGAACTTCTAAATGTATGTATTTTTAAACCCCAAAGAATATTAAAATATATTTTAGAAGTATGTATTGTATAACATTGTCATGGGCTGAATGTAACTTACACATGAGAGGAAACCCAGACACTATTAAAAAAAAACCCAGATATTTCTGGATTAGATGATATTTAGTAATTATGCTAAGTACATCATAAAGATTGAAATGAAGATATCAATTTTTTTTCACTATGTGATAATAGGTTACTTTTAATGTTAAAAAATCTAGCAATCACTAAATAAAGCCTGGACAAAGAATATAAAAATTCATAGAAAAGGAAACAAATAGAAATTATGCACTAAAACAATTAAATATAATTTCCCTTCAGAATTGTAAAACCTTTTTGAAAGCAATAATATCCAGTGCTGGAAAGCATTTGGGAAAACAATTCTTTTATAAATTGTTAGTGGAAGCTTAAATTGTTATAACACCTTTTATTTCCTCATAATCTAATTATTAAAATACACGTGTTTATAATTATATAGTTTCAAATATATAACAAAGCAGAAACTAACAAAAGGAAAGACAAGAAGACAAACCACCTTTCTGGTGTAAGTAGTTTACCTTCTGTAATTAAGCAGAAAAAATTTGTAAGGAGATATGAGATATATATGTAAAATATATTCTTAATTTGTATAAAACAATACAATTAGAGAACATACATTGTTTTATGTAACAGATGTGACATTTATAAAAACTGACCATGACAGAGACCATACGTTTTTTCAACTCAAGCACTGTCTAGAGACATTATATGAAACAGAAAATGATCAAAGAAAAAATAACTAATTTAAAAAAAGATTTTAAAAAAACAGAAATTGTTACACACCAAAGATTGTGAGTCTCTATATTAAAGACTGAAAATTAGTGAGCTGAACTTTCAACTCAGGTTAGAAAGCAAGCTGATCAAAGAACTCAGTGACCCCTACAGCTAACACTATAGACTCTCAATCACTGACCACGGACTCCCGTCACTGCCTGACAAATCCCAATAACACATCTCAAATAACCCCATCATTGACAGGAGAGACCTCCGTCACTGACAAACATCAACGGACGCCCCGCCCAAATCACTGAACCCCAAAATCATCACTATCTTCACCCCACGGTTCACATTACTGACTACACAGAATCCCTAATCGCGACCAACCAAAATGATCTCAGAGACTTCTTGCCATTAAAATACGGAAATACTCCCAATAGCAGCAGCGAAAAAGTCTTCGAGGACCACTTCCACATCCGGTTTGACTTGTAAAACCTCCCCTTGAGGAACAGTTGGCATGCGCGTGCTCCGAACTACCTAGGCTGCCACATTAAGCCAGCAGTCAACATGGCGCAGACACTTCTTTATAGACATTGTGCGGTTTCCATAAGAGGTGCGGTCGGGCTGCAAACATGGCCGCGCCCAGTGGTACTTCTCTGTGTGGGCCGCCATCTTAGAAGCTTTTTTATTCCGTAGTGTAGGAGTCCGCCCCCAGCCAAGTTCCATGGTGCAAGACCGGGACTGTCATAAAACGCAGGACTGTCGCTGTTATTTGGATAGTTTCCGGGCGGAGGAAGGTACTGAACATGCGGTCTGTAACTTTACGTTCTACTTTTAAAAAGCTAGTTGCCACCAGGGATACAGCGGGCAGGAAAAAACAGAGGAAGGGATCGTAGGAGAAACCACAGGGAAATGAGGGGAGAAAACAGGACGGCACAATCCGCTTTATGAAGAAACTACTCAGGGAGGACATGGAGAAGCGAGGACGGGAGTCCGCACCTAGGCGAAACCCCCAGCAACACTGAGGCAAAAAATTAGCACCACGCCTGCAGTGAGAGTCCCACAACCTTTAATGGGAGAAACCACCTTGGGAATAGGGTAGAAGTTGGGTAGTAGGTAGAGCACGGTCCGCCGGGGAGACACCACCGGAGGAGCGGGGAGAAGGCGGGGCGTCCGGGCCGGAAGGGATGGTGGAGGGAGGAAGGTCGAATCCCCACGGGCTTCTGTCATCCTCCGTAAACCTATAATAGGTAGTCGTCATAGTCGTAATGATAATAGTTAATATAGCCAACGTGATTAAAAACACCTAGAGAAAACTTTGCTGTTTTTATTTACTTTTAAATTAAAATACAATAACAGTGTCTTCACTAGGAAAGCCTTAAGCCGTCTCTGCCTCTTGGCTAGTTTCTCTTTGAAAATTCTGAAGTAACTCAGTCCTGATGAGGACAGGGGAGTTGTAAAGATACAATTCCTTTCACCTTGTAAACGGTTAAATAGACTTAAAAAACCAGTTTAGCCATCGCTTCTGCCAGGAACGTCCATCTGGCTATGGTAGAAAGTTCAGTACTCTATTAACAATGTTCACTCCCAGCAGATGGAGAAAGTGTTTTTAAGAAAATGGAACTATGCTCTCATGTGGGCATGCTGGGTATTGTCAGGCCAGGTCTGTACTTCTCTGGGACTAAGCTTAAAAGTAGAGCCAAATGCTGGGCATTTAGCTCAGTGATTAAATAACTTGCTTATTATGAGCAAGGACCTGGGTACATCCCCATGTCACAAAAAAAGAGTGGGGCAGTTGGAGAGTTGGGCTCTTATCCCAGGTTCTCTTACTCCCTCCAAAAGACAGCCTAAGAAAAAAATCTATGCAAGTCCCTTAGTGAACACACTTTTCTACCAGAGATTTAAGATAACTGCCAATTTTTTTGGTAATATGCTTATGTTAAAAAGAAGACTTTTGGGCTGGGGATGTAGCTCAGTTGGTAGAGTGCTTGCCTAGCAAGCACAAAGGCCTGGGTTCAATTCCCAGCACCTACCACCTCCAAAAAAAAAAAGAGAAGGATTTAAGATTCACATGAAAATGTTTACGGGTAGAATCATATTAACTTTAAAAACAGCACTGAGTAGAAGGGGCATTTGAATAAAACAACAACAAAAAGAATTGATGAATGTTGAAATAGGGTGAAGGCAAAGTTTTCTTTTAGTATTTGTGTGAAAAATTCATAATAAAATATAACTTAAAAAGTAAGGACTCACTAGGCACAGTGGAACATGCTTGTAATCCCAGAAGCTCTGGAGGCTGAGGCAGGAGTATTGCAAGTTCAAAACCAGCCTCAGCAACTTAGGGAGGCACTAAGCAAATCAGTGAGACCCTGTCTCTAGATCAAGTATACAAAAGGACTGAGGATATTGCTCAGTGGTTGAGTGCTCATGAGTTCAACCCCTGGTACTGTTGTGCCCCATGGCTTGGGACCCCCAAGAAGACCACCAGAGACCATGATCAATGCAAGCAACAAAGAGACATTTGTTAGCAAGCTCGAGCTTGGACCTCCGCGCACACGACAACCGGTGACGCTAAGAGGCCCCGAGCTCAAATTCAGCAGGGTTTTTATAATGAAAGATAAGCAGGTTTACAGTGTTCTTTTGGGCTAGCCTGACTGCTAGAGGATGGGTGGTTCTGCAGATAGGATAAGGGAGGGAACATTCTGCAGTTTTTTTTTGTTTTTTCTTTTTTTGCAAGCACAGAGAGCAGTCTGAGAAAAACCTCTTATCTGCACAAGCGCAACCATTTTCTATCTTTTCAGTACCAAAAAAAAAAAAAAATTGTAAAGACTCAAATACAAGGAAATATCAAGAGACAGCAGGTGTGGTGATAGTATTAAACAAATACAGATTTCAAAGAAAAGAATATTAGCAGGATTTTGCACCAAGAATACAAATAACCCAATCAATAAATGGGCTAAGGAAATGAGCAGACACTTCACAGATCTATAAGCAATCAACAGATATATGAAAAAATGTTCAACATCTCTAGTAATAAGAGAAATGCAAATCAAAACTACCATAAGATTTCATCTCATCCCAATTAGAATGTCTATCATCAAGAATACAAGCAACAGGGGCTGGGGATATAGCTCAGTTGATAGAGTGCCTGCCTCGCAAGCACAAGGCCCTGGGTTCAATCCCCAGCACTGGGAAAAAAAAAAAAAAAAGAATACAAGCAACAATAGGTGTTGGCAAGGATGTGGGGGAAATACATTGCTGGTGGGGTTCCAAATTGGTACAGCCACTCTGGAGGGCAGTATGGAGATTCCTTAGAAAACTTAGAATAGAATCACTATTTGACCCACCTATCCCACTCTTTGGCCTATACCCAAAGGACTTAAAATCAGCATACTACAGTGATGCAACTACATCAATGTTTATAGAAGCTCAATTCACAATAGCTAGATTGTGGAACCAACCACGATGCCCTTCAATAGATGAATGGATAAAGCAACTGTGGTATATATACACAATGAAATATCATTCAGCCATAAAGAAGAATAAAATTACGGCATTTGCAGGTAAATGGAGTTGGAGAATATTATGCTAAGTGAAATAAGCCAATCACAAAAAAACAAAGGCCAAATGATTTCTCTGATAATTGGATGATGATACATAAATGAGGGGTGGCAGGGAGGCAAGAATGGAGGAAGGATGGAATGTATAGAGGAAAATGAGGAGTGTGGAGGGGTGGGGGAAGGAAAGATAATAGAAAGAGACAAACATCATTACACTATATACATGTATGATTATGCAAATGGTGTGACTCTACTTCCTGTACAACCAGAGAAACAAAAGTTGTACCCCAGTTATGTACAATGAATTAAAAAAATATTATCACGGACTTCTGATATAATAAAAGGATGCAGCAACCAAAAGCATCCAACACTTCTATTATCTAACAGTATAATTGTGACTTATATACAGCAAAAACTAATAGAACATTTTAGGAATCCATAGTCATAGTAACATTAAACTAACATATCTCTCTGAAGTAGATCAAATAGAGGAAAGGTAGATATAAGGCCAACCTGGAATAACATAAATAGTTTGCTTTATGTATCAGGTATCTGTATTTTATTTTATTTGTGGTGTTGGGATTCAACTCAGGGCTTTATGCATATGCATAACAGAAACTGTACCAAAGAGCCACATCCCTAGCCCTACATTTTATTTTTACATTGTGACTAAAGAATGAACTTTTTTCCCCCAAAATACTGAAAAATTCTCCACAAAGGTAGGCCATAAAAGAAATTATAGAGCCCCCAAACCAATTTCATATAATCCACAATCTCAGGCCACCTAAAATGAAAACAAATCAACAACAGGCTGACAAGAATTATAGATGTATACATGGTATTTACAAAAGATAAACCATAAGAAGGGAATGAAATAAAGAAGAAATAATATCACAGGCAGAGAATATCAAACCAAAAGAATGACAATGTTAATATCACTCAGTATTGGCACTTAAGACCAAAAACAATTATAGGAATGAAGAATGATGCTAAATAATAACAAAAGAAGTAATCCACCAAGATTCAACAATCAACAATTTGTGTGACTAAAAATAGTCTCAAAACATAAGGTGCAACTTGAAAGAATTACAAGGAAAATGGAAAATCTGAAATCAGAAACTTTAAAAAATAAAATGCTGGGCTGGGGTTGTGGCTCAGTGGTAGAGCACTTGCCTAGCATGTGTGAGGTCCTGGGTTCCATTCTCAGCACCACATACAAATAAGATAAAGCTCCACTGATGACTAAAAAAATATTAAATATGTATTATAAAATGCTTTTAAACAATAAAAATGGATTAAAATTAGCAGAATATTTACCAGAAATTGAACATATTTCAAAGATTGAGTATTCTAAAGCCCCACCTGCTTGACTACAAGGTAATTAAATTGGAAGCCAGCAGAAAAAAAAAAATCAAAGGCCATTACATTTGGAAACCCAATAACAGTGTTAAATTATTCATGGATTAAAAGGCATCGAAATTGGAGCTGGGCGTGGTGGCGCATGCCTGTAATCTCAGCGACTCGGGAGGCTGAGGCAGGAGGATCATGAGTTCAAAACCAGCCTCAGCAACTTAGTGAGGCCCTAAGCAACTCAGTGAGACCCTGTCTCTAGATAAAATACAAAAATAGGACTGGGGATGTGGCTCAGTGGTCGAGTGCCCTGAGTTCAATCCCTGGTTCAAAAAAACAAAACAAACAAACAAACAAAAAAAGCATCAAAATTGGGACTGGGGCTGTAGCTCAGTGGCAGAGCACTTGCCTAGCATGAGTGAGGCACTAGGTTCGATCCTTACACCACATAAAAATAAATAAATAAAGGCACTCTGTCCATCCACAACTACAAAAAAAAATTTTTTAAAAGCATCAAGATTATAATTCTCATAATGGAAATGAGAAAACTTTTAAAATAAAAAATAAAGAACTTTATATAAAATTGGGATCTAAAATCAATAGTTTAAAATACAACTACTACAAACAAAAAAACATTGAAAATGAAGGAGTAAGTTTTCTTTCCTTTCTTTTGTTTTTGTTTTTGTTACTGGGGATTGACCTCAGGGCACTCAACCACTGAGCCACATCCCCAGCCCTATTTTGTATTTTATTTAGAGACAGGGTCTCACTGAGTTGCTTAGCATTTCGCTTTTGCTGAAGCTGGCTTTGAACTCACAATCCTCCCTCAGCCTCCTGAGCCACTGGGATTATAGGCCTGCACCACCCCACTGAACAAGGAGTAAGTTCTCTACTCAATTACTAAAACAAAGTGTGAACTCAAAGAAAATTAAAGAAATAATAAAAGACTTTAATGAACTAATTAACAAGCAAAAATAACAAAGCTATCATTTGTAACATCAAAAACTAGATTTACAAAACAAAATATACAAACCTTAAGTATAATTCATCAAGAAATTCATAATTCATACAGACAATTGTACTTCCACATTTTATTAATGTAGAACTCTAATCACTGTATTCCTTCTTCCTTAGTTTTTTGTTCGATGTATATTAGTGATAGAAGAAAATCTGTATAAAGAAGAAAAATGGGCTGGGATTGTAGCTCAGTGGTAGAGCACTTGCCTAGCACTTGTGAGTGCTTGTGTTTGATCCTCAGCACCACATAAAATTAAATAAATAAAATAAAGGTATTGTGGCCATCTACAACTAAACATATATACATATATATATATACACACATATAAATTAAAAAGATAACTCAATTATCAGATTTGCAATTATTTTATGAACTTTCTGATCTACTTCCTTATTTTCAATATCTTGCAATATTATTTTCTTGTACACAGCCAGTCTCCAAAACCTCAATGTGAATCCCTTAGCAAGACAGCCATCAATATCCAAGGCTGGCTAATTAGTTTGTCTTCCATAAGTGAACTGAACTTCCATAAGTAAAGTGAACTGGCCATAACCCAAGCCACAAAAACAGCTGAACTTTCTCAGATGTATAGAAAGGTTTCCAATGTATTATATCTTCAAGCTTGATCCTTAGCCAAAGTGCTAAAAATGAACTAACCCTAGAAGAGCCTTTGTCTTGAAACTTAACATATGGGAGATTTTTCTTTCATATTATGGTAAAATAGAATTTCTATTAAAATACAGTACATTTTAGGGCTGGGGATGTGGCTGAGTGGTAGAACACTTGCCCACCATTTGTGAAGTCTGGTCCCCAGCACTGGAAAAAAGAGAGTACACTTTAATATCAAGAAATAATTTACTACATCATCAAAATTATATGATCACCTTAACATACAGCAAAAGGTATTTGATAAACACAGTAGTTATGTCTAATAAAATAATAGAAAGGACAAAAAGCACAATCTGACTAAGTTAGGAAAGAGATGAGCATGTGTGCTTTTACTCTTACCACAGTTATTCAACATGATTTTAAGAAATATAAACCAATATATATATATATATATCTATGTGTGTGTGTGTATATATATGTAAAATAAGGAAAGAAAATAATTGGTGTAAAAATTGAAGAGTCAGCCAGGCATGGTGGTGCACGCCTATAATTCCAGCACTTGGGAGGCTGAGGCAGGAGGATTGTGAGTTCAAAGCCAGCCTCAGCAACTCAGTGGGGCCCTAAACAACTCAGTGAGACCCTGTCTCTAAATAAAATACAAAAAAATAGGGCTGGGATGTGGCTCAGTGGTGGAGTGCCCCTGGGTTCAATCCCCAGTACCAAAAAAATAAATAAATAAATAAAAATTGAAGAGTCACAATTATTTCTATTTAAATCATATTTGCACATCTAGATAAATCACAACACTCTAGCAAAACATAGTATGGTAACTGAATATAAGATAGAGATACAAAATTAACACTATATTCTCTACTTCCTATAATTTTATGAAAAAATTTACATTCCAGTCCCAAAGTCATAAAAGACAAGAATAAATCTGAATCAGAAAGCAATGGGATTCATATGAAAAACTATTATATTTTAATAGGAGGAATACAATAAGATCTGAAAATCAGATGAAAGGTCATGTTTCTGGATACAATAAACAATAAAATGTCAATATAAACTTTTTTTTTTTTGGTACTAGAGATTGAACTCAGGGGCACTCCACCACTGAGCCACATCCCCAGCCCTATTTTATATTTTATTTAGAGACAGGGTCTCACTGAGTTGCTTAGCGCCTCGCTAAATCTGAGGCTGTCTTTGAACTCCCGATCCTCCTGCCTTGGCCTCCCAAGTGCTGGGATTACAGGCTTTCGCCACCGCGCCCAGCTAAACTTTTGATATAATTCCAAATAGAACATTCATTTAGGAGAATACATACCTGAGGTTAGGGGGGAAATATGTTGGAGAGCTTGACTTAACCAGGTATCCAAATATTTTATATCTCACCAAAAAAAAAATGCTTCAAATATTTTTATTTTATTTTTTTAGTTGTCAATGGACCTTTACTTAATTACTTATTTCTATGTGGTGCTGAGGATCGAACCCAGTGCCTCATGCATGCTAGGCAAGTGCTCTACCACTGAGTCACAACCCCAGCCTCTAATTCTTCAAATTTTTAATTTGTGAAAATGAACATTATACATTGAAACTCCTTAGATCATGTAGAACTAAATATTCAATAGATGGATCCAGAAGTTGGAGCTGGACCATATTTTTTAGACATTATTTTGGTTTTTTGAATATGGGATATACAGGTCCTTGAAATATCAACTAGAAGGTTAGGTTCTGAACATTCTGGTAAATTATCTAAAAAAAAAGGCATATATATATATATATATATATATATATATATATATACACACACACACCTTTTTTCCTTTTATTTTGTGCTGGGAATCAAACCTAGGGCCTCATGCATGTTAAGTACCACTCTGCCACTGAACTACCCCACCTTGATTTGTTAATAGGATTTAGGATTTTTACATCTCCTTGTATATCTTTATATTGGTCTGTACTTTTAATTTTTGTACATTTTGTTCCATGTGAATATCAGGGTTTTGTTGACCTCTTGAATAAGTTAGTAAGCATTCTCTTTTTTTATATATTTGTATATTGTATAGTATACAAATCATCTATTACTTGAATGATTGACATTTTGTATTCTTAAAACCAATTGGTCCTTGGGGATTTTTATCTTGGAATTCTTTAAAATTTTTATTGAAATTTTCTACCTCTTCCAAAATAAACTTAGGTTATTTTCCTAGAAAATCAGCTTCATATACATCAGGGATTCTCAGTGATGGGAAATTTTGTCCCTAGAGGATATCTGATAACATCTGGAGACCTTGAGTTGCTTGTCACAGTTTGGGTGGGAGATAAAATTGGTATCCAGCCAGAGGTCAGGGAGCCACTAAACACCCTATAATACGCAGGACAACTTCTCACAATATAACATTAGTAGTATCAAGGTTACAAAACCTGTTCTTAATATTCAAATTTAATGGTATAAAGTAGTATGTTTAAGAATATCCATGTATATAGTGGTATAAAATTCCTCATTCATAATATTCACTGGATGTTTATTTTTCCATATATTTTACTTGACCATATTCATATTCTGAAATCTAGAACGAACACTTCTGGATTAGTGCATCTATACTTGATGTTTTAAGCCTACTTAAACTTCTACATTAAAGCTGGAAATGTGGTTCAGTGGTCGAGTGCTTGCCTAGCACACATGAGGCCATGGGTTTGATCCCCAGAACAGCGAAAAAAAAAAATCAGATTGGCCTAAACTTCTGCATTTATTAATTTTGGGGGATTATTTTATTTGCTTTCTGCCTTCCTGTATTGTATGCATTGTTTACTTTGTTTTATTAATTTATATACATGTGTCAAAGGACATACATTTTTCCATAAGCACAGACTGGTCATCTTATGTGTTATTTGATATGTAGTGGTCTCAATATCAGTTTTGGTATTTTTGACATTAGTTTCCTCCGTAAGTTACCAATTTAATAGAGGAATATTTTGTTTCAGCTCATAATTTTTACTTGTAATTTAATTGCTCTCTGTCAAGATCTCTGATGTTCAGTAAGGAGTAAGTGGTGATCAATGGCTTTACTGTATTTTTCATACCTATAGTCTTTCTATAATGTCCTAATGATAAGAAAAACCTAGAAAAAAATTAGTGAAAATAAAAGCCTAGGTTATGGTTTCTACATTTAAGTGTACTCATTATAAAGTCTGTCTCCACTACAAATTAACTAATGTAGAATAAACTATGAACTAAGTCCATTACTTACATAAATATAGGTTTACAACAGTAAAAATGATTGACATAACAGAATTCATAGAAATAAAAATTATTATTATATAATACATTTATGTAGCCTTTTTCCTGAAGGAATGCAAACTGTAAAGAAAAACAAAAGACATTCTTATATTTTCTATATTCACAGAGTTCTTATTTAGTAATTCCTTGATGACCTGTAAAGGATAATTTGGAAGCCAAGGATTGTCTACATTCATTACAGTGCAGGGGTCTTTCTTTCTCTAGTATGCATTTTCTCATGTCGAATAAGACATGAACCACGAATAAAAGTCTTCCCACATTCCTTACATTTATAGGGCTTCTCACCAGTGTGAATTATCTGATGGTGAGTAAGTTGTGAGACCTGACTAAAGGCCTTGCCACATTCCTTACATTCATAAAGCTTCTCACCAGTATGAATTCGCTGGTGTTGTGTGAGTTCCTTGCCACGACTAAAGGACTGTCCACATTTCTCACATTCAAACAGTTTTTCTCTGGAATGAATTTTCTGATGCCCAATAAGATTTGAGTGATATCGGAAGGCTTTCCTACAATTGTTACATTCATATGGTCTTTCTCCAGTGTGAATTCTCTGATGTTGAATAAGGATTGAGTGGTGATGGAAAGCTTTCCCACATTCACTACATTCATAGGGTCTTTCTCCACTGTGAACTCTCTGATGTCCCTTAAGAATTGAACTGTTGCTAAAAGCCTTTCCACATTCCTTACACTCATAGTGTTTTTCTTTAGTATGTGTTTTCTCATGTCGAATAAGTGATGAGTGGTAACTGAAAGTTTTTCTACATTCTTTGCATTCATAGGGTTTCTCTCCAGTGTGAATTCTCTGATGTAGAGTAAGGTGTGAGCCACGACTGAAGGCCTTTCCACATTCCTTACATTCATAGGGTTTCTCCCCAGTATGAATTCTCTGATGCCTAATAAGGTTTGAGGGGTGCTGGAAAGCTTTCCTACACTCCTTACATTGATAGAGTTTTTCTCTATTATGAATTCTTTGATGTCCAGTTAGCTTTGAGCGACAGCTAAAAGCCTTTCCACAATCCTTACATTCATAGTGTTTTTCTTCCATGTGACTTCTCCCATGGGCAGTAAGCAATGAATGGTGGTAACTGAAGGCTTTTCCACATTCTATGCATTCTTGGGGTTTTTGCCTAGTATGATTTATTTGATGAGGAGTATATGATGTCTGTTGACTAAGATTCTGCATATTTTCACAGATGATTGTTACAGGGTTGAAATATTCTTTCTCATTTCCCTGTTCTGTCTGCAAATGGTGATTATACTTCCAATCTTCTTGGAAAATAGAATGTCCAAAGCTATGACTTGCAAGTCTTTCCATTATTTTCCACTGAGTTAACTTTATTTTATGAGTGTCATTCTTTGATGAGAACTCCTTACACTGGGGCTTCATATCTGAAAAATATGGGGAATGCAAACACATTTTTTTCCAGTTCCTGGAAAATGAAATTTCTAAAATAGGAATATGAACACAATACTTACGATAAATGAATGGTTAGGAAAGCTCTCTAATATAACCATGAAAGGTGAGAGTGTACACAGAAGGTGAGGTAGTGAATTCAGTGCTTCTAAAATGTTGCTACAGATCAGAATTAATGGAAAACTCATTAAAGGTAAAGATGGTACTTCAGATAACAGTATCAATTCAAATCAAATGAATAAAAAAACACAGGAGTGGACCTTGACTATAAGAAAAATCTCTAGTGACTCTGATGCTGTCTAAAGTTAGGTTGGCCTTTGCCCTGAGGATAACTTTTGAGTAAATTATCATTGACTAAAGGGTAAGATCACCTAGCAATGTGGTCATAGCTATTATATTACTAAACCATGCTCTCCACTAGTTCACTTAAATCCATTCCAAGAGTAGACAACATGCTTCCCTATATAAGAGTGATTACTGCCAGGCGCGGTGGTGCAAGCCTGTAATTCGAGTGGCTTGGGAGACTGAGGCAGGAGGATCACAAGTTCAAAGCCAGCCTCAGCAAAAGCAAGGGGCTAAGCAACTCAGTGAGACCCTGTCTCTAAATAAAATACAAAATAGGGCTGGGGATGTGGCTCAGTGCCACTGAGTTCAATACCCAGTCCCAAAAAATAAATAAATAAATAAATAAATAAATAAATAAATAAATAAATAAAAAGGGTGATTACCATTGCCATTCTATCACATATTGTCCATCTGTGCGTGGATGGCCCTTTCTGATCCACTCCAGTCTCAGTAATAGAACTTGTAATGCAATACAAGAGACACTAAAAAAAATCCTGCTTTTAAACAGTATCAGATAACACCCACTCTTATTCTAGTGCCCAGGTGGTTAATCATTACCTTTGGGGTTTTTTTGTCCCTTGCCTATTTATTTGACCATACTCTGTACTAGCCTGGAAGTTTTCTATTGGAAGGTAACATGTCTGCTTAGATCACTATTGTTTTAATCAGCTTCTAACAAAGCGTCTATCATAAAACAAGTGTTCAATATTTTACTACTGAATAGTAAATGGTTCAGAAAAGGAATTAGAACAGGAATAGAGGAAAATATCATGCAGTTTAAAAAAAGGGGAACTCAGCCAGGTGAGGTGGTGTATGCCTGTAATCCCAGCAACTCAGGAAACTGAGGCAAGATGATCATAAGTTCAAAGCCAGCCTCAGCAACTTAGTGAGGCCCTAAGCAACTCAGCAAGACCCTGTCTCTAATAAAATATAAAAAAGGACTGGGGATGTGGCTCGGTGGTTAAGCACCCCTGGGTTCAATCTCTGGTACAAAAAAAAAAATAGGAGAACTAGTTAAGTATCATAATTATCATTATTTTTAAAGATGTCCATTATTATGGCAAAATGACATAACTAAATTCTCGCATAATTCTGAGTCTATAAATTTGTGGGTGTGGGGAGATTACGGGATGCCCTCCAATGGAGCAAAGTGGCTAATGAGCCAGAAATACTCTTAACAAAATGAATGATGCATATTCTCTGATAGCAACAAAAATATGGCAATCCAAAGTGGGGAATATCCTAGGGAAAGTTTAGAGGGCTGGAGGAGTCTCATATGAGCAGATGATGTCAAGGAGCTTTAATATCTGGAGTAGAGACTATTAAATATTGTTTGCTTGAAATGTGATGATGCAGATCAAGAATAAGTAGATTCACCAAAGGCTATAGTCACTGGCAGCCTAAAGCAAAAGAAACATCCAGGTAGCAAGAGGGAATCAAATGCAGAGTGGTATAGTGAGAAGATCAAAGGAACTAAATCACAGAATCCTGATTTCAAGTCTCAACTCTGCTAATTGTGTGGTTTGTATCCTTGGAGGAATTACTTGGTATCTTCAAGTCCCCATTTTGTTATCTGTAAACTAATTATGGTATCTCATTAACATAAAAGTCTTTGCTAGAATTAAGAATAATTTAGAAACAGGGCTGGGGATATAGCTCAGTTGGTAGAGTGCTTGCCTTGCATGTACAAGGCCCTGAGTTCAATCCCCAGCACCAAAAAATGAAGAAGAATTTAGGATGAGCAAGGTGGCCCACACATATAATCCTAGCTACTTGGAGGCCGAGGCAGAAGGATCACAAGTTCAAGGCCAGCCCCAGCAACTCAGAGTTTTGACTATATTTTGATATAGTCAAAATATCAACTCAAACTTGATATTTTGACTATATCAAAATAAAAAATAAAAATAAGGGCTGGGTATGTAGCTTAGTGGTAGAGTACCTGTAGATTTGATCCCAGTATCACAAAATGAAAGAATAATCTAGGACAATATTTGCAAAATATTGGTGACTGTTGAAACTGGGTGATAAATGCACTTAAATTGCATTATTCTCTCTACTTCTGTAAATAGTTTGAAATTTTTATTAGTTTGAAATTTTTATACTAAAAGGGTGACAATAATTTGAATAAAGGTGAAGAGATAAGTATTTAATAAGTCATAGTTGTTATAAAAAACTAAGCTTAAAGCTTAATTCAGTGGTAACTATTATAAAAACAAAAATAACTACAACAATGATGAAAGTGGTGAAGGGACTCCTGGTAAGATAAGGGGCAAATGTTCCATCTTTTGTTATAGCTGCAGAGATAAGAAGTTGGAATTTTGCATCATAAAATTGACTTGCAAATGATTTTTACAGATATTTATTTCTAACTAGGGGATCTTATGAAGACAACCAACTTTAAATCCTGACCGTATCTGAGAAAGTAAGTCATCTCTATATGCTATAAAATTGTGATTAATTATTGTATTTAGCAATATTTAAGTTGAAATCTCTCCTTCCTCATAATAAATGCTTGTAGATTTTTTTCCAGTACGGGGAATTGAACCCAGGGCCTCTATCACTAAATTACATCCCAGTTCTTTTATATTTTTATTTTGAGTCAGGCTGGCCTCAACCTCAGACTCCTCCTGCTTCAGGTGGGATCATCAGCATGGCCTCCATGCCCAACTGGGCTTTCTTTAAGGAAGGAAATGTTACAAGTATTTGCTTCTTTTCTTACATGCATAAAGGTTATAGATTGGCTGTTCAATGTCCTCTTTAAACAAATATACTGTGTTTGACATCATAATACATTATGCTTTGAATAATCTGAGATCTCAGAAATGTCTTGTTTTCCTGACTCTGCATTCTCCTAAGCCTCAGCCTTCATATCTAATTTCCACATTCCACATTCTCCACAGCACACGCATTACTCCTTTATTTCCAAACCCAGTCCCATCACTCCCAAACTCCATCTATCAGCTTCATGTAGATAAATTCCACAGCTACTCCTCTGAGCCTGACTTTTGATCTTTCTGTCTATATTTAAGAATTCTGCTTTTTGGAAGTTATTTGTGGATCCCCTATTTGATAGTAAATTACTTAATTACTTGTATTTTTTAATTGTTTAATTAAGTATTATGTACAAAGAAGCACACCAGTAAACACTGATAAAAGGAGGGATGTCGGGCTGGGGTTGTGGCTCAGTGGTAGAGCACTTGCCTAACATGTGTGAGTCACTGGGTTCGATTCTCAGCACAACATATAAATAAATGATAAAATAAAGGTTCATCAACAACTAAAAAATAATTTTAAAAAAACGGAGGGATGTGCAAGGGATATGGTTAAGGAGTGGATCAATGTGCACCCTCCAAGTTCTCTATCAAACCATGTGGGCTGCTTTCTCTGAATTTGACAAACTTTTGGTACTTTAACTTCAAAACTAACTAGGTTTGCAAAAACGAATAAATGATTTACATATATAGTCAAAATATCTTCAACAAGGGTGCCAAGACTACAAAATGAGAAAATGCTATCTACCATGCAAAAGAATAAAGTGACATCTTTTTTATTTAATATATTTTTAGTTGTAGATGGACACAATATCTTTATTTTTAAAATATTTTTAAAATTGTCAATGGACCTTTATTTGATTTATTTATTTTTATGTGGTGCTGAGGATTGAACCCAGTGCCTCACATATGCAAGGCAAGCACTCTACCACTGAGCTAGAGCCCCAGCCTATAAAGTTGCATCTTTACCTAATACAAGGTACAAAAATTAACTCAAAACAGATTAAGTTCCTAAGCATAAGACCTGAAACTATAAAACTCCTAGAAGAAAACAGACCAAAATTTTCATCACATTTGGATTTGGCATTAATTTCTTGGACATAACAATAGAAGCTCAGGCAACAAAAAGCAAAACGATGGGACACATCAAGCTTAAAATCTTCTACACACAATGGCTTCAACTTTGTACTACTGAAGATAGTGCCAGACCAGGGAATGACACCTCCCACATTTTTTTCATCACATGGATTTTGACAAAAGAGGTTAATAATTTGTTGAAGTGGAATGAGTCCCGAAATACAAGTCAAGAGGCAGGAATTACTCTGAGTTTGGAATTAAAATATCCATAAGTTATGAACCAATAATTTCATAGCTAAGCATTAGTCCTAGGGAAAGAATCTAATAGGTAGACAGGTATTTATGCACAAAAATGTATACTGCAGCTGGGCATGGTGGCACATGCCTGTAATCCCAGTGGCTCAGGAAGCTGAGGCAGGAGGATTGTGAGTTCAAAGCCAGCCTCAGCAAAAGCGAGGAGCTAAGCAACTTAATGAGACGTTGTCTCTAAACAAAAGACTGGGGCTGGGGCTATGGCTTAGTGGTTGAGTGACCCTGACTTAAGTCCCTGGTACCCCCCCAAAAAAGTTTATTGCAGCATTATGTATAATAAAAACCTAGAAATAGCTACACACACACACAAAAAATACCCTTCTATACAATAAAGGAATCAACAGAGTGAAACAGTAACCTACATGTGGGAAAAATAATTGGTAACCATATATCTAATAAGGGATTAATATTCAGAATGTATAAAGAACTCCAATAATAAAACAAATTTAAAAACTCATTTAAAAAATAAGGAAAGCATTTGAATAAACATTTCTCCAAACTGTCTATATACATATACATCTTTCCAAAGACATATGGAAAGATCTCAACATCTCTAATCTTCAGGGAAATATAAGTCAAAGCCATAATAAAATAACATCTTAGATCATTAAGATGACAACTATCAAAAAATAGAAAATAACAGATGTTGGCAAGTATGTAGAGTAATGGGAACCTTGTACACTATTGCTAGGAATATAAAACAGTATGGAAGTTCCATAAAAAATTGGAATTACCATATGATCCAGCAATCTCTCTTCTGAGTATATATCCAAAAGAATTGAAGATGAAATCAATTATTGCAGCATTATTCACAATAACCAAGAAGAACAATCAACCTAATATCCATCAATGCATAAATGGATGAAGAAAATATGGGAAGTGTGTGCAGTCATTCCTCAGTATTCTCAAAAGAACTGGCTGCAGGAACTCCTTCAACCCACAGATACCAAAATCTGATGCTCAAGTCCCTTATATAAAATGGCACAGTATTTGCATATAGCCTATACACATTCTCCTGTATACTTTAAACCATCTCTAGATTTTTTATACTACCAAGTACAGTGCAAATGCTATGTAAATAGTTGTTCTATTGTTTAGAAAATAATTATAAGAAAAACAATGTCTGTTCATGTTCAGTAGTGATGCAATTTTCTGAAAACATTTTAAATCTGTAATTGGTTGAAATCTGTGATGCCAAACCTGCAGAAACAAGTCTTTCTTTCTCTCTCTTTCAAAACACATTGGAATACTGAGCCTTAAAAGAAGGAAACCGGGAGTTGGAGGTATAGCTTAGTGGCAGACCGCTTGCCTATCATGTGTGAGGCACTGGGTTCAATTCTCAGCACTGCATATAAATAAATAAAACATAAAAGTTAAAAATAAACATTGCTTCTCCAGAATAACGCTTAAAAATAAGGAAATCTGTCATATGTTTCATGGATGAATACCAAAGACATTATACTGAGTAAGCCAATTACAAAGAGACAAATACTACATGATTCTATGTATAAGACTAAAAGACTCAAACTCAGAAACAGAAGGTAGAATGGTGGTTGCTAGTGCATGGGGAGGGAGAAAAGGAAAGTTTTCATAGAGTTCAATTTTGTAAAATAAGAAGAAAGTTCTAGAGAGCTTTTGAACAGTAATGTGCATACAGTTAATATTAATACCCTTAAAATGGCTAAGGTGGGCTGGGCGTGATGGAGCACACCTGTAATCCAAGTAACTTAGGAAGCTGAGGCAGAAAGGAGGATCACAAGTTTAAAGCCAGCCTCAGCAACTTAGCAAGGCCCTAAGCAACTTAGTGGGGCTCTGTCTCTAAATAAAACATTAAAACATAAAAAGGGCTGGGAATGTGGCTCAGTGGTAAAGAACCGTGGTACCAAAAAAAGAAAAGAAAAGGCTAAGGAGGGAAATTGTGTGTGTTTTTTTCCATAATCAAAAATTAACACATTCAATGATTTGACAAATTTTTTAAAAGAATAAATTAATTTCCTGTTAGAAACTAATGTGAACAGCCAGGCATGGTGGCACACATCTGTAATCCCAGCAACTCAGGAGGCTGAGGCAGGAGAATTGCAAGTTCAAGGCCAACCTCAGCAACCTAGCAAGGTCCTAAGGACTTAGGGAGACCCTGCCTCAAAAGAAAATATAAGATAGGGCTAGGGATGTGTTTCAGTGGTTGAGTGCCCCTGGGTTCAATCCCTGTGGATGGGGGGTGGGAGGAAAGAGGAGGAGGAATGGTAAAAGATGATCAGAAAGTAACTAAAATAAGAATAATGTTCAGGAGAAGAGAATACACACATTAAGACATGGAGAAACTACTCAAGATTAAAGGCAAAAGAGGAACAGGGAAAGAATTATATCTTAATATAATTAAGGGGGAAAAATAAGGACACTTCAGAATATTTGAAAAACATTCTGAACAGTTTCACCTACCATCTAAGTTACCATCTAACTGAGCAGGTAGTCTGTTCATGCAACAGCTTAATCCCCTCTGAATTTTCCTTACTTACCTTGTTCGTTCTCAACAATCCAGGTCTCATTATCTTGTTCCAAAAAGGAGATCAAAGTTGGTTTAGGAAGAGACAGTCCTGTTAACAAAACAAAAAAGAATTAGGACTTAGTTATGCCAAAGATGTTCAAAATTGAGACCCAATTCCGAGTGAAAAAAAGGGGGGAAAAAAACTCAGAGAAATGAGCTAAGATTTTTCTAAAAGATGGGGAAGATGAAACTTCAGCAAATGCAAAGGAGCTGCTCATTTCCAACTCTACAAAATTCAAGCTTCTCTACCCAGAACCAGAAATGGAAAATCAGTCTGGAATTCAGAATATTATAGCCAAGGACAGAAACATTCAGGGTAGCAGATTCTTAATTACTGGGGGCAAATATTCTTACCCAATGAGATCAAATTGCTGTAATTCTCCAACATCACATCTTTGTACAAGTTCCTCTGTTTCAGATTCAGATATTCCCACTCCTCTTGAGAGAAGTCTATGGCCACATCCCTGAATGTCAGCACTCCCTGAAAGGACAAAGCTGCGTACTACTTAGGAAAAGCATCATATATTTCTATTTCACTAAACCCCAAATCTGATGAGGGGTGACATTACAGTTCGTTGAAGAAAGTACTCCCACACAGGAGAATGCTGATTGGTTTACCAATGGACATGTGAACCCTGGTGTCACAGGAGAGCAGGGAGGCCTTGAACCACAACTCTCATGTGGGACTCACACTAGAAGGGGAGCCACTTGGTCCAGGCTCCTGGAGGGGACTCAGGAAGAACATTTCAGGGTAAGGAAACCTATATTTATGGCCTGGGAGAAAAATGACTATAATCTGGAAGGAGAGAGAAAACAACAATAACCTCCGTCATGACTTGTAATTACAACCACTGTTCAGTTCCACGATTCTTTCTTCTGTTTTAATCTGTACTCTCCCTTTTCTTGGAGACAGGCTGAATTCAGAGAAGACAAAGCTAGGGAAGGAAAAAACGTGTAATGAGAAATCAGATTTGCTAATTGACTCAGGTTAAATATGATTATTTTCAATGAGGGTATTGCCTTAAAATAATTCATTAAGCTATGTCTGTACTATGCAGTTTTCTGAATCTACATTATTCTTTGTAATAATAGAGTTAAAAAGAACTATCTTCTTTTCTTCTTCTCCTAGTCCCACCCTCCTTCCCCATGCTTGCTCGCAACATAAACAGAAGGTGGGTGTGAGGGAATGTAGAACATAATGGATGACTCCCACACCAGACCTTAGGTTACGACTGTCACAAGACTTCAGTGTCCCTCTTCCCTCCTACTCCTACTAGAAATCCTTAGGCTCCTACACACATAAGAGAAATTCAAGTCAGGATCTAAACAAATTGCACACATAGCCTTTGGTTGACATGTACTTTGTTTCTTTTTACTAACATAGTTACCTCTCCTTCTTCATCTGCCCCCCAAACCTTGCATTTATTGATTGACTCTGATATTGGATATAAACCTGATATCTATTCTTCAAAATTCCCCATATTCTGGATTTTTCTCACTGCCTTCCATGCTGGTGATGTTTAATATATTTCTCTATGGCCCTGTGCAGACTGCCGCAATGGGATTAGAATCTAGTTTTTCATGGCTCTAAAACCAAACTTGTTTCTGCTGTAACTTGTTGCCCTCAGATCCTGATTTACACCTTCTTAGAGAAAATGCCATGTTTACTTGCTGTTTTTTCCCACATTTCACTAGGAATTTAAAAATGAGAGAAAGGGGGAGGGAAAAGGAATCAATTTTGTAAGTCAAATTATGTCCTGCAGAGGTACCAACATGCTTAAAAGGAGGCAAGAAGATGCTGGTAAAAAGCCAAGGATTAATCACAACCAGGTAAAAGAGTGGAGGAGTGATCGGGTGTTGAGAGCGGTGACTGAGGATGGGAGAGCAGTTTCTGAGATCAGGGGTCTCTGATGCCCTCATGGCTGTGGCATCCCGGGTTCCTGGGACCGTTTCTGTGCAAAGGCATAGGATGCTTAGCTACTGTAGCAATGCCCTGCATGAGGAAGCTCTGTGCAAGACCCCTATCAGCTCTAACCTTGATCTCAGGCACAGGGCTCCCTGGAAGGAAGGAATTCTTATGCTTGATAGCCACAATGTTTCACCAGCTCAGCTTCTCTGGTTCCTGCCCCCCTTGTAGCAACTTTTAACAATGGACTTTCTTGAGAGCTACACAAAGCTCCTAACATTGCACTTTGCAACTATGGATTGCTACTGCAGAAAAGCTACATAGATGTCCTAGTTTCTGTAACATGCCTGAATACAAAGAATAATGCTTGCATAGTGTTTAACCTGAAAACGAGACATATATAAAGATTGCTGGTGTAATTCTTTAGACCTGCATTTCTATCAGAGAGCAGACTCCACCTGATCCCAGCTTAATTTTCAAGATCTGTGTCTGTGAATCTTTATTTTCTAATCCCCCTTCACCCCTCACCGTACCGGCTGGTACATGACACTTGGGAATGAATAATGAGACTGGAGCAGAGGTGATGATCAAAGCATGATCCTGAAGAGTAATCTCCTGAAGAGTTTAAATGTTATCTCACAGGTGAAAATACTAATCATGGGATATTAAGGATATTAGAGAAAATACATATTAGAGAAAGGCTAGGGGTGTAGCTTAGTGGTACAGTGCTTGCCTAGCATGTGTGGGGCCCTGGGTTCTATCCCCAGAGCTACAAAAAATAAGAGAGGAAATGAAGAACATTCTTTGGGAGGCCAGAGAATATACTGCTTATGAAGTTGATGAAGGTTTAAAAAACTTTGTGGTAAGGGAATGTGATCTAGGGTTTGGGTAAATAGAATTTGTGGGGGTGGGGAAGATAGGAGTGGTATGGGGACAATTTACCACTGAACTACATACCCTGTCTTTTCTTTAACATTTTTTAAAAATTTGAGACAGGGTTTAAGTTGCCTAGGCTAGTTTTGAACTTGCAACCTCCTGCCTCAGCCTCCCAAGTCACTGGGATTAGAGGAATATACTACCCTGCTTGGTAGAGAATATAATTTTGATGGGAAGAAGTCCTAGGGCAGGGTTTTATATTTCTATGCAACCATGCTGAGGTAGTTCCTGATTATATTTCCTCAGGATGGTTGCATAGAAACATAAAGAGCACAAAACTGTATTTATGAGAATGCCACATAGGCACACTTATGCATTGCTGGTGGAGTTGCAAATTGGTGGAGCCACTCTGGAAAGCAGTATGGAGCTTCTTCAAAAAACTTGGAATGGACCACTATTTGACCCAGCTATCCCACTCCTCGGTTTATACCCAAAGGTCTTAAAATCAGCAAAGTATAGGGATGCAGCCACATCTATGTTCATAGCTGCTCAATTCACAATAGCTAAATTGTGGAACCAACCTAGATACCCTTCAATTGAAGAATAGATAAAGAAACTGTGGTATACATACACAATGGAATATTACTCAGTCATAAAAAAGAATAAAACTATGGCATTTGCTGGTAAATGGGTGGAGTTGGAGAATATCATGCTAAGTGAAATAAGCCAAGCCCAAAAAACCAAAGGTCGAAGGTTTTCTCTGATCAGTGGATGCTGATACATAACAGGGGGGTGGGTATGGGGGGGATAGGAAAGAATGGAGGAAGTATGGATGGTGTAGAGGAAAATGGGACCAGAGGGGATAGGGGAAGGAAAAATAGTAGACTGAGACAGACAGCATTACCCTATGTATATGTAAGATTATATGAATGTGTGAATAAAAAAAATTTAAAAATTAAATAAATAAATAAAAAATGTAAAAAAAGAATGCCACATAGGGAAAATTTACAAAACTCAACCTGAAATAATACAACCTTCAACTAGTTAATTAGATAAGTTATGATACATTAAAGTGACAGTTCAATACAATGATTAATAATAAAGATGAGCAAAAAATAATAATAAAGATGATGCCTATTCATAAAGAGGAAAAGATCTATACTCTGCATCATTGAGAGGAGCAAGCAAGTAACAATTGTAGATGTTATCTTAATTAAACACTATATTAATGTAAGAAATAAATGGAGATACATCTTTCAAACCAATGATTACTATATGGAACTGTAGATAATTTAAATCCAATTCTTTATCATCTTAAAGTTTATTTTCTTACATTAAGTCTGCAATACTTTCCTCAGAAAAACAAACCATAAAACCATTTTCATTTTGTGAAAAAAAAATATGTGATGGGGTAGAAGCATTCTAAATGTTAAGTATGAATGAATATATTGAAAACACATGACTGTGACATGAATGGGAATCATCAAGAAAATTAATGTAGCTGAAGCAAATAATGAATGTTTTAATTAAAATACTTTTTAGTTTAAAAAAAAACTCCCTGATATTCTGAGATAGCTTTATTATGATAACATTTCTGGTAAATTCAGGCAAGTAGAACTTCCAGTATAACGAAAGCAAAAAACATAGTAGTAGCTTAATAAAATGCAGGTTTCTCTGTCCCCTTCTTCTCGTAACTACCCATGTAAATAATTTTTCAACCAGCTCTTTACAAAATCTTATAAATATCTCTTTCAGTAAAATGGTTTTGTGATGTAACTATTGCTTGAATACTTTTATCACAGCTTAACATTAGACCATAAGCATTTTCATGTTCAATAAACTAACTGAAGATAATATGTATTTGTAGTAAAAACAATTCTATTACATGGGTATGACATGATTTGCTTAAACATTTCCCACTGCTGTTTTTGGTTATCATCTTAAAGGCATTTCTAGTCTGTGATTTTAGACTTCTGCTTTACGTTTTTAAATATTACTGGACTGGGAATGTAGCAGCACCATGGTAGATAAGTATTATCTAAGCACCTAAGATAAGTATTATCTAAGCACCTAAGATAAGTATTATTTTGGCGTGAGTCATTGTGATTCTCATGAAACTAAGCGGGGAGAGGGCAGGGAAGAGCTGCAAAACTTGTGTTTACCATTTGAAGGGATTGTTGTTGCCTCATGCCTTCCCTAAGCTTAAAGATTAGTGCTCTGGACTACTTAAGTACAAAGATCGTATCTTTTGTTAAAAAAATTTTTAGTAGTCAATAGACCTTTTTTATTTTTTTGTGGTGTTGAGATTCGAAGCCAGTGCCTCACACATGCCAGGCAAGCACTCTACCACTGAACCACAACCCCAGCCCCCAAAGTTCATATCTTGCAAGCCCAATAACAACCTACTTCATATTTTCAGTACTCCTGTTCTAGAGGAATAATTAGGGCTGGGGGTGTAGCTCAGTAGTACAGCGCTTGCTTAGGCAGAGGCCCTGGGTTCAATCCCTAGCACAAAGAAAAACATGTCGTTGTGACTGATACAGACTAGGTGGCCCAACCTCAGGCTTGAAATGACTGCTGACACAAGTGTCCGTTACAATTCCCTGGCAGACCTTGCCGAAATACTGTCACAGTCCCACCCTTAATCATCAAAGTGGGAGAGAGGTCAGAAGACTGAGGCAGGGAGGGTCTATCCATGGCCATCATCTGCCCTGACGTCTCCCGGGGCACAGCGTTAAAGAGTCTCAGTGGCAAAGACATTTCATCAACGTACACACAGTGCCACCGTTCACGTGGTCCAAGCACACCTGCACAGGAATGAACATCATAGACACACAGTGTTTCTAAGACCCAAACTGCACTAGTGATAGATACTCGGCCACAGAGTACAGTCCCAGGGAGCACAGAGTCACACTAGGACAGTCACGGGCTTTCCATATCTCCACTCGCGGAATCACGCAACGTCACAATCACCTACTCACCATAGCAACGCCGCGGCCGTCAAAGTCCTAAGTGCCCCACACTCACGCACACAGCGCCGCACGTCCGTTGCTCAGTCCTTCATTCACGCCCACCGACAGGCACAAGCACAACCTCTACCCAGATCTCCCCACCTCAAAGGCCTGACGCTGCGGACTCGACCCGCTCCCGCCCGGGCTCCAATCTCCTCATCTCAAATCACTCCTGGGAAGGCTCCCAACCGTTCTTGCAGAAACGATCCTATCAAAGTCCTGAACGGCTCTCTTGATGGAGTTGAAGTTCTGTAACCGTGGGAAAAGAAGGCCGAGATCTCGCGGAGAGTGGAGTTGCGCCACAGGGGCCTCTGGGAAATGTAGTCCAGAGCTAGACGGCGCGAACAAGATGGCACCGAGGTTTCAGGGATTGGGGACGGGCCGGCACGTACATAGAGGCTGACCTTTTTCTGCACCATGAACCCAGAAAAAGGACTTGAAGTTCATGCGAGAACCTCATATGTGAAATCTTAGGGCCTTCTGGGGCCCAGAATCGGGAGGAAGGGAGGTTGGATCGTGCTGAAGCTGGGCCACGGAGTTTAGTCCTTTTCAAAAATGTTCAGTTTTACTTGGGCAGAAGGATGTCGTCAGTTTCACCGTGGCCTGAGATCTGCGCTTGGCTAAGTAAATTAGATTTCTCAGACCTGGACTGCGCCAGGCATACGGAAGCAGAGGAGTTGAACAGCCTCAGATGGACGTGGAGTGGCCAAAGGTAGTCTGTGGGAACAGGAAAAAGGAGCGCCTGGTGGTGTGAGGCCCTAGGATGGGAATGACCGTTTCTTCGAGGTTGCCGAGTGAAGGAGAAACAGATTGATATTATTGATATATATATACATATATATCAGTGATTATCTGAATGTTCTTCAACTGGGTGACCAGGTTTGTGTGTGAAACAATAACCTCTGAATCTTTATCTGTAAAATGATGGTACTGAGTGCATCTTCTGGGATTATCGATTTTACTTAATTTGTAGTGAAAGCAACTCAACAATTATAACGTCTAATGCATATTTTAAGCCATGGTTTTTATATAAAAACAGACATTCGTGATGTGATAAAATACCCAATCCATACATTTTTAAGAAGGATTACCTAAAAGGATTTTTTTTTTTTTTCTTTTTGGCACCAAGGGTTGAACCCAAAGGTGTTTTATCACTGAACCACATCCCCAGCACATTTATTATTGTTTATTTGAGACAGGGTCTACCTCAGTTGCTTAGGGCCTTTCTAAATTGCTGAGGCTGGCTTTGAATTTGGCGATTCTCCTGCCTCAGCCTCCCAAGCATTGGGATTATAGGCAAGCACCGCCATGACCAGCACAAAGGAATTTTTTAGAACCCTGTGCTTGCCTTTGCCCAGATGCACCCCTCCTCACTCCTATCTATTCATTGGTTGCAGGTGTCACAAGGGAGGGCACTGGTGATTGGAAGCATCACTAAACTAATAACCTCACAGCTGAGTTCTAGTGTCATCTGATTTAGGAAGCCCGGAATTGGTGAGTTAATCTCCTTAAGTTCCAGGTCTCAAACAGTTCCCCTGGTTTTAAAAATCAGATCAGAGAGATTACTTTTTAAAAAGGGACCAAACTATCTTGGAAGCAGTAGTTTGCTGACTGATATGAGAAATGGTTTCCATCTAGCAAACATTTAAGTAATTATTCCAGCCTGGGTAGTGGAGCGTGCCTGTGATCCGAGTAACTGGGGGCTGAGGCAAGAGGATCTCAAGTTTAAGGCCAGCCTCAGCAATTTAGTAACAGCCTGTCTCAAAAAAAAAGGGGGGGGTGTTGGGGGGCGGAGGAGGGGCTGTGACTGTGTTTCAGTGGTTACCTGCTTCTGTGATCAATCCCCAGTAGCCCTTCCATCCCCCCAAAAGAAAGAATTCCAGTTATTGCAAATTCAGACTACAATAGTAGGGAACATTCCCTAACTCATTTAATAAGGCCAACTTTATTCTGATACTAAAATTAATGAATTATAAAACAAAATTTAACATATGAAGCTCTGGGTTCTATTCCCAGCACTGAACAAAAATAAATAAATAGAAAGCAATTACCAAAAAAACTCAATAGACTAGTGTTATGTGTTAGATTGGGAAGATGTTTAACAATAAAATAGAAAAGCCACAGGGAAAAAAAACACAAATACACAAACTGAGAAATAACAGAAAATCATTAAAAGAGAACATTTTTAAATCCTAAGAGACTATGTTGCAGTTTTGTACAAATAAATGTAAAAATTTAGTTGAATGGATAATTTTGTTGAAAAATGTAATTTACCAAAGTTGATTCCAGTCAAGATAGAAAGTCTAAGTAGATCATTATACAAAGAAAAAATAGAGAAAACCATCAGATTTGCCCCCCACAAAAGATTTCACAGATATTCTATAAATGGATTTTTTGTTGTTGTTTTGGTGTATTTGTATGTTTTAATGAGGGATTGACTCCAAGGGTATTTAACCACTTAGCCACATCCCCAGCCCTTTTTTTTAGTTTGAGGCAGGATCTCACTAGGTTGCTAACAGCTTTGCCAAGTTGCTGAGGCTGACTTTCAACTCATGATCCTCCTGCCTTAGCCTCCTGAACTTGGATTACAGGTATGTGCCACCTGTAAACAGGGACATTTTACAGTGATTCCACCAGGAAAACAAAGGTTATATATGTATCTAATAGCAGCACATGCATGCATGTTCACACACATATGGGGACAGTGCTAGGAACTGGATCCAGGGCCTTGGACATGCTAAACATGTGCTCTACCACTGAGCTAATCCCATCTCCCAGAGCACCAATATGCATGAAGCAGAAAATGACAAAGAAATAGACAATTCAGCAGTAATAGTTGGCAACTTCAATGCCCCACTTTCAATACCCAGTAGAGCTAAGCAGAAAAGCAGCAAGGAAATAGACTTGACAGTACAATTAGCTCAGTAACAGACAGGTATGGAACACTGCACAGAGCAACAGAAAATACACGTATCAAGTGTACATGGAAAATGCTACACTAGAACATAAAACAAACCTCAATGAATTTAAAAGGATAAAAATAAGAATGTCTAAGCATAATGAAATAAAATTAGAAATCAATAACTGAAGGAAAATGGAAAATTCATAATATGTGGAAATTGAACTGCACATTCTTAACCAATGGGATAAAGAAGAAATTACAAATGGAATTAAAATATACTTTGAAGTAAATGAAAATCCCTAAAGCAGTGCTAAGAGGAAAATTTATAGCTCTAAGATGCCTGTTTTAAGAAAGAAGAAATCTCCCACTCAGGAGGCTTAGGCAGGAGGATCTAAGTTCAAAGCCAGCCTCAACAACTTAGCGAGGCCCTAAGCAACCTAGTGAGACCCTATCTCAAAATGAAGAGTTGGGGGGCTGGGACTGTAACTCAGTGGCAGAGCTCTTGCCTAGCATGTGTGAGGCACTGGGTTGCATCCTCAGCACCACATAAAAATAAATAAAGGTATCGTGTCCATCTACAACAAAAAATATTTTTTAAAAAAAGAGCTGGGGCCGGGGGTGGTGGCTCATGCCTATAATCCCAGTGGCTGGGGAGGCTGAGGTAGGAGAATTGCGAGTTCAAAGCCAGACTCAGCAAAAGCGGGGCACTAAGCAAGTGAGACCCCTATCTCTAAATAAAATACAAAATAGGGCTGGCGATGTTGCTCAGTGGTTAAGCACCCCTTTGTTCATTCCCCAGTACCAAAAGAAAAAAAATGATAGAAGAAATTTCAAATCAATAACCTAGCCTTCCACCTAAGATACTAGAAAAGAGAACAATCTAAACAAACCGGAAGGAAAAAATGGAGATATGAACAGAAATTGATGAAATATAGAAAAACAAGAGAAAATAAATGAAACCAAACACTGTTTGATTGAAAAGATCAACAAAATTGACAAACCTATAGGAAGATTGATCAAGGAGAGAAGATAGAAGACTCAAGTTAGTAGAATCTGAAATGAAATGGAGACATTTCTACAGATGTTACATGATTTTAAAGGATTATTATATGAAAGATGCCAATTAATTGGACAAATGAGATTAAATAAACAAATTCCTACAAGACACAATGCCGGGGTCCAGCCCTAGCACAAGGGTCGTGGTGCTCTCTGGTGATTGGGATGGCATCGGCGAGGTGGAGAACAAAGCAACACAGACTCAATGATCTGAGGCTAAGTTCTGTTCTAACTTTATTTTTTCCCACACACCATTTTTATATGTTAACGTCTAGCTTGAGTACAATATCTTGAGGTCACACAAAAGGAAACTAACGCAAACTACAAGACAACAGGCAAAATATATCAGCAGATTAAATATAATCAACTTTAAATTAATCAACTTATTAAATATAATCAACAATATATTAAATATAATCAACTTTTCATAATGTTTTTAAGTATTCTATATAATCTTTAACTAGTTCTACTTTCTATATTACTGGGAATATCGTGCACAGAAGCCATTTCTATGAACAACATATAAGCTTACACTATGTGGTTAATAATTAGTTTAACAGGAACAATAGCTCTTGCTAGATTACACCTCCTGCTTTTGCCCAGTAAGCATTAGCCTGTCCTGCCCAAGAAAACTGTTCAGAGCAACTAAGCAAACACCAGCGTTTTAAATATTTTAAAAAGGGGAGATAAGCCTTCCGTGTACATTTTTCATTATAATATACTTGATACTAACCAGGGTGTATTCTGCCAGTGGGAGATAAAGGGGATCTAAATCTAAGGGACCAGAAGCTGGTTTCCTAGAAGAATACCATAGTTTTCCATTAACCAAATAAGCATTACCAAATGATGTCTGAATTGTTGGGACTATTTTTCTAGCCTTAACAACTTTGTTTGTGACTTGTTTGTCTGAAGTTAAGGTGGGAACAACATGTTTTTCGGCCCTAGGTCATCTGGGAGTAGTCGCCATCCGCGGTGCCATTTAGCATAAGTTGCTGGAAATGAGCATAGCATTCTTTCCAAGTTATACTTTTATCACCCCAGAACAAGGGCCTTTCTTGGTTATATCCAGTATGATTAGCTGTTTGATTCTTGTGTTCTAAATCCCCTAAGACCCTAGAATTCCCCAAAATCCAATATAATATTATTCCCAAGCATAGGCAAATTAAACAAGACAACAGGAAACAGTGGCCCCAATTCCCAGGAAGATGAGACCTTGCAAACATCTTTGTAACTCAGTGGAGTCCTTGTCAAGCACTGTGGGGGATTGAAGAGGGCGCAGCAACACAAATTTCCAAAAGTGACTCAGACAGACATGTGAATAGGCCCTAACAAGGGAAGTGATTATATTATCATTCATAAAACTACCTGCAAAGAAAAGTTCAGATTCAGATTACTTCATTGCTGATTCTACCCAATATTTATAGAACTAATACCAATTCTTGATAAAACCTTTCAAAAGCAGGATAGATGAGAACACTTCCCAACTCATTTTATGATGAGAATGACACTGACACCATGGCCAAATAAAGACATCACAAGAAAACTGCAGACTAATATGAGTTTGGATGCAAAAATTCTCAGGAAATCCTAGCATACTGAACTCAGCAACAGATAAAAGAGGTTGACACACCATGACCAAGTTAGGTCTATCTTATAAATGTTAAGGTTGGTGTATCATCTGAAAATGAATTAATGTAGTACATATCAATAAAAGTAAAAAGCAATTGATTTTTTATAAAGGTGCTCTATTAGATTTCTATGGTTGCTGTTAACAAATTACCACAAACTCAATGGCTCAAAACAAGATGTTCCCTTATAGTTCTGTAGGTTAAAAGTCTGAAATGAGTATTCTTATTCAAAAATCAAGAGTTGGTGTGCCTATATTCTTTTCACAGGGTCCTAGAGAATATGTTTCTTCCCTATTACAGTTCAAAAATGTCATAATCTTCATCTTCAAATAAAAAAATGGGCCGGGCTGGTGGCGCACGCCTGTAACCCAAGCAACTTGGGAGGCTGAGTCAGGAGGATCACGAGTTCAAAGCCAGCCTCAGCAACTTAGCGAGGCCCTAAACAACTCAGTGTCTCTAAATAAAATACAAAATAGGGCAGGGGATGTGGCTCAGTGGCCGAGTGTCCCTGAGTTCAATCCCTGGTTCAAAAAAAAAAAAATGGCCTGTCATGTCTTTCCCACTTCATGCCACTATCATACCCACTAGAGTCTTCCTCTTCCTCATTTAAGGATCCATGTGATTGCATCAGACCCACCAGGATAATATAGTATGATCTCTCTATTTTAAGGTCACCTGATTAGCAACTTCAATTCCACCTTCTAACTTAATTCCTCTTACCATTTTAAATAATATATTCACATCTTCCAGGATCTAGGATGTAGGCATTTTGAGAGGACCATTATCCTGCCTACCCCAGTTGTTGAGATAATCCAAGAGGAAAGTGATAGTTTCATCAACAAATGGTGCTACAATTGATTTCCACATGGAAGAAAAAAACTTAGCCAGGAACGGGGTTGCAAGCCTGTACTCCCAGCAGCTCAGGAGACTGAGGCAGGAGGATCTCGAGTTCAAAGCCAGCCTCAGCAGACTTTTGATCATTACTTCACCCCATACACAAAGACTGCAAGTGAATCACAGACCTAAACATTAAAACTTTAAGACCTTTAGGATTAAACAATGAACTAATTCTTCATAACATTGAGGTGGGCATACATTTCTTAGAAACAATACAAATGAATCACAAATGAACGTGATAAATTGGATTTCATCAAAATTTAAACCTTTTGAAAAACAACATCAAGAAACTGAGAGGAGGGGCTGTGACTGTAACTCAGTGGTCGAGCCCTGGCCGAGGCACTGGGTTTCATCCTCAGTACCACATAAAAATAAATAGAAGTATTATGTCCATCTGCAACTAAAAAAAAAAAAAAAAATTGAAAGAAACTGAGAGTTGCCAGAGGTAGTCACACATCCCCCTAGCTCAGGAGGATCACAAGTTTGAAGCCAGCTTCAGTAACTTAGGGAGGTCCTGTCTCAAAATGAAATTTTAAAAAGGGCTGGCGATGTGACTCAGCAGTAGAGCCCAGCACATGCAAGGCCCTGGGTTCAATCCCCACTATAGTCAAAAAAATCAATAAATAAGCCCCAGGCAGGGAGAAAATATTTGCAACATGTATATTATTTCTTTATTCAAAATAAGTAAGACACTACCTAATGGTAAGACAAGTGACCAATTTTAAAATAGAAAATAAACATGTCTTTAAAAATGATAAATAAGGGTATGCGAATATATTGAAATCCATAGTCATCAGGAAATGCAGATCAAAACCACAATTTGATACCCCTGTTCACCCTCTAGATAACTAAAACTTCAAAGATTGACAGTAGAAAGTTTTGAAGGGACTGGGCATGGTCCACACCTGTAATTCCAGTGGCTTGGGAGACTGAAACAGGAGAATCTGCAAGTTCAAAGCCAGCCTCAGTAACTTAGTGAAGGCCTAAGCAACTCATCAAGCTGTCTCTAAGTAAAATATTAAAAAGGGTTGGGGATGTGGCTCAGTGGCAGAGCGCCCTTGGGTTCAATCCCTGGTACAAAAGAAAAAGAAAAAGAAAAGAAAAGAAAAGAAAGACATATTGAAGGGAAATGAAAGAGCTGGATGTTTCATATAGTGCTGGTGAGAATATAAATGGTATAAACACTAGGCAAAGCAGTCTGGCAGTTTCTTGCAAAATTAAATATGCACTTATATGACCCACTTATATTTCCTAACAAGTGAAGGCATACTTGTACACAAAGACTTGAATACAAATGTTTACATAAACTTTATTCACATCAGCCAATCCAGAAACAACTCAAATATGCATAAACACGTGAATGGATGTACAAACATATATTCATAAAATAGAATACTATTCAGTAATAAAGGGAAATATTGCTATAGAAAACAGCATAGATCAATCTTTTAAAAAACATCATGCTGAGAGACAGAAGCCAGATCAAAAAAGTGCACTTACTGTGTGATTCTGTTAGTGATTCTCCATGGGCTCTTGTGCTATTAGAAGAATCAAAGGCACACTGACCCAAGAACAAGGCATTTTATTCTCATACTTGAGCACAAAGGGAGACAGCACATAGGGGACAGAAATTCCAGGCTGAGTCAAAGGACAAAGCTGTACATTTTTCAGGGGGGACTGAACCCTGGGTACCCTTTTCATTTATTTTCAAACAGGGTCTCACCAAGTTGCTTAGGGCCTGGCTAAGGTGCTGAGGCTGGCTTTAAATTTCTGATCCTCCTGCCTCAGCCTCCTGGTAAGACTGGTGTACATATCCATTAGTGTACATACCCATTTATTGGTATGTCTGTTAACCCCATAAGACCAAGGACCAACTTGGTTTCATTTATATGGAACTCTATAGATAAGCAAAACTCATAGGTGAGACTACTCTATAGTAACAGAATATAAATTAGTGGATGCTTCACCTGGGGAGTGGGGAAGTGGGGAATGAGTGAACAAAGACATAGGAATATTGGGGGCAAATTGGATAAAAATGGTCTATAGCCTGATTATGGTGGTGATGCTCAGATGTACATACACTTCTTAAACCTCATCAAACGGTTCACTTAAAAATATGTACATTTTATTGTATTTAAGTTAAGCTCAACAAAGTGTTGTTTGTTTCTATGCTACTGGGGATTGAACCCAGTACAATAGGGCATTCTACCCCTAAGGAACACTCACAGCCCTTTTTATTTTTTATTTCCTTTTTAATTTTTTTATTTGGAGACATGGTCTTGCTAAGTTGCTGAGGATCTCACTAACACCCTGAGGTTGAGGCCTCCAACTTATGATTTTTCTGCTTTTCAAGTCACTGGGATTACAGGTATGTGTCACCACACCCAGCAGGGGAGTTGATTTTTTTTTAAATGAAACAGACCCCCTTTTGAAATAAAAAGTTCCAAACTTTTTAGCTTCTGAACTTCCTCATGCTAAGGACAGATACCAGGGAAACCAAGACCAACATGTTCTCAGCTGTAGAGCCTACGTAAATATACTTATGCATACCACCGGCCTTCTTTTCCTATAAACTGGAGCAGCGTCTGTAGGACCAGCAGAGAAGCAATCCAGCTGCTTCTCCCCAGTTTGATTAAACTGCATAAAATTCATTTTTCCATTTTCCATTGTTTGTCTATTTCTTATGAAGGCAGTTGGCTGAATATGACCAGCCTGGATCCAGGCAGGTTACCTTGCTGGGCTGCCGGTAGCAAAAACACTTGATGCCATGGTGACACAGACCTTAGCACCAGCTTACTCTGGAAGAAACAGTGGGAGAGTCACTTGAGTCCAGGAGCTCAAGACTAGTCGGGGCAACACTGTGTAATAAGGGTCTGTTTCATGCTTTGAACATAAACTTTGCTGGTCTACCACTGCAGCTTATTTTAGAACTGACCCCCCCCCCCCTTTCTCTTCTCTTTCTCTCCCACCCCAGGCTTGGGGAAAACCAGATTAACCTTCCCATCTTAGGCTGAGTTACCTGTCCTTGAACGCACAAACCACAGAATGAAATAATTCGGACTTGGAGGATGGCTCCAGAAGATCTAAATCAGTTAGCTCTCAAGCCTGCAAAATGAATTATGTCTCTGACAGGGCACAGCTGGAATGTAGCCTTCCAATCATTTCTTTAAAAGCCCTGTCAGAATCACTGCCTCACAAACAGGAGTCCCCTGTGTTTCTCTTTTGCTAGCAAAGCAATAAAACTTTTTCCTTTTTCTCAAAACCTTGTCCTCATTATTGGATTAGCGTTGGGGACAAGAATGGAGCTTTCTGCAAGGACAGCTGACCCCCATTTCACAAACACATGCACACAAATAATTCACAAACCATAAAATAAGCTCCCCTCCCCCTTTGGTACTGGGGATTGAACTCAGGGACACTCGAACACTGAGCCACATCCTCATTCCTATTTTGCATTTTATGTAGAGACAGGGTCTCACCGAGTTGTTTAGCGCCTCGCTTTCGCTGAAGCTGGTTTTAAACTCCCGATCTTCCTGCCTCAGCCTCCCCAGTGGCTGGGATTACAGGCGTGCGCCACCGCGCCCGACCAAAATATGCTCATTTAAGGTGTACAATTTGATCGCTTTTGGTATAGCACAGAGGTGAGCAAACATCATTATCTAATTCAAGAATATTTCCATCACTCTCCAAAAGGAGCCCCATATCTATCAGCCAACAAAGTATTTGTCTAATGTGGATAATTCCATATAAATGGAGTCGTATATCCTATACCATGGCTCAGCTCGTCATCGAGGAATGCATAATTGCGATTCTGTCAACCAGCCCGAGAATTCAGAGTGGGTTACAACTAGAAAAGTTCAGGACTCAAGTAATGCCGTTTTTCACCGCCAGCAGGCTCAGCTGAGAAAATCCTTAAAAGTAACTTATTCTCCTCTTGTCCCGGTGCCTTTGTTTTCGGGCTCTGGACTACATTTTCCAGAAGTTCTTGCGGCTCCACTCATTTCCGGCCGAACCTGGCAACGTTGTTTCTCCGGGAACTACCTGAGGTTGGCCTGTGCTTTTGAGGAACCTTGTCTGCACGGTGTCTGTCCGGCTTTGTGTGGGCGTTTCCCTCGGAGACTTCATAGCGACCGCGGAGACTCAGGGCAGCAGTTCCGAGCGCGGGGCAGGGCTGAGGGCAAGGGGTGGATTTGGGAGGATGGGTGCCGTCTTCCGGGCGAGGGCCGCTTGCGGACTACATTTCCCAGAGACCCCCGCGAAGACGGGGCGGCCGCTTCATTTGCCTGCGGAATCCTAGGCCTCAGGGGAAGGGAAAGGGCGCGGCGAGCGGCCTAGGCACCCGGGGCTCCACTAGGCTGCGCAGGTGCGTCCCTGGGCGTCTGAAGAGACATACCAGGCAGGTCCGGTGTGTCAGGCACGTGGGACTGGCTCGGGCGGGGGGAGCGATCGCGAGGTGCGGGCTTTTGGGTGTGGTTGTGACCTTATGTGACTGTGGGGTGCGGTGTGTGTGCGGGTGTGATTTTATGTTCCTCTGGTGGGTGTGTCGTTGTGACCGTGACCATGCGCAGAGCTGTATGATTACACAGTCTGTAGTTTTGTTAACAGTGTGCGACTGTCTGTATATGATTGTGACCCCGTGGTTGGACCGATTGTGTGTGACCGTATTCACTTTGTGTGACATCGTGTGTATTTGCGGGTGGTGGTGGAGAACCTGCTTATGCGTCTGTGACTGTCCTCTGAGAGGTTTGTGTGTAGTTGTGTGAATGTTAGGACCACTCGGTGTACTGGATGCCTGTGACTCTGTGAGGATGTGTGAAAGTGATTATGTAACTTTATGTGGCACTATGTGTGCAGTTGAAAGGTGCATGTAATTGTGCCAGGGTAATAGAAAACATGTCCTAGTGGCCTTTGTGTTATTTTGAATGTGTGACTGTATGTAGTGCTCAGTAGGGGAACTGGAGGGAATTGTGACTGTGTGACTCTAGTGATTGTGATAGGACTCTAGCATGGTACGATTTTGTGTGTAGTTGTGTTGGAGGGGGTCTGTTAATGTGTGGATGTGATTGTGTATCCTCAGGGTGGACTATGCGTTAGCACATATACTGGTATTATTTGGGTGATGTGTGCCTGAGAGGGCAGATGGGGTTCACCTTAGTGGATAAGTGACTGCAGCATTGGGGTTTGTAGGTGTGGAGTGCCTGTGACTGCCCTTGTGACTCCAGCTCTCTATCCTAAGAAATCCCTGTGAGGTCCAGACAAATTCTGGTCTTGGACAACAAAAACTTCACACCTTCTCTCAAACCAGAATGCTCAGGACAGCCCAGATTCCTCTGATCTCCCTCCATTTTTCTTCTTTCCATGGTGGTAGTTACAAGTTCAGAGTGACCTCTGATCAGGTCAGTCTAGGTCACAAAAAATGTCTGGCATCTGGTAATTCTTCTTCCTCAGCTCTGCCCTTCCAGAGGAATCCAGAGGAAGAAAGAGAAATGACTATTGACCAAGCCAAATTATAAGGTGCACTAGGGTTTCTTTTATGCTTTTCTTCTTTTGGATGGTTTTACTTAACATAGACTCATTAAATGACCTGGTTCTCAAATATTTTCACCCAAGAAAATATTGGAAACCCTGGAGTGGACATACAGATTCCATTATTCTCCCTGACTTCCTTTACATAAAGTTCATATATATATTTAGAAAATACATAAGGGATTTCCTGTGTACTGAGTTCTTTTTAAATACATACACATATCAGAAACATGATTATTTTAAAGAATTTGGAAAATAGGAAGTTACAAAGGGCAAAAGATAATTCCTGCCCTAAAAATAACCACTGTCAATATTTTGATCTATTTCCTTCTTATAAATTTCCCATGTACCTATAGTATACATCATTTTAAAAAAAATTTAGTTGTAGTTAGATACAATACGTTTATTTTATTTATTATTATGTGGTGCTGAGGATCAAAGCCAGTGCCTCACACATGCTAGGCAAGTGCTATACTCCTGAGCTACAACCCCAGTCCAGTATATATCATTTTTAAGATTGGAATCTGTGGTATTTACCATTTCCTTTCTTATATTTGCACTGAAAGTTTGGTGTTCTTTTTTTTTTTAACCTGAACATAGATACATGCAGAAAAATACTTAAAATATAAACATAGTTTAAGGGGCAATTATAAAGGAAACCACCACATAAAAAAAAGAAGAAAGAAAAACTTGCATTGTGACTCCAGAAGTCCCTATTAGTTCTTCCCCCAGAATAAACCCATCCTCTTCATCTTTTTAGGTTACCTGTATCCTGACTTTGGTGCTGATTGTTGTCATATCTTTTTTTTAATTGTATTCTTAAAATTTTTTTCTTTTTTTTAGTTATTGATGGACCTTTATTTATTTTTATGTGGTCCTGAGGATCAAACCCAGTGCCTCACACATGCTAGGCAAGTGCTCTACCACTGAGCCACAACCCCAGCCCTGTTGTCATATCTTGAAATCATATTTTGTTGACTTGGGGAAAAAACTTTTTTTTTTTTACTATATATCTACTTACTCCTAAAAAATATACTTAGTTTGGCCTTTTAAATTTTATATAAATGGAACTGTGCCATGTAATGCTGTTTTGGGACTTGCTTTTCTTGACCAATCTCTTATTTATCCAACTCACATTTGTTTTTACAGATAGGTGTAGTTTGGATATTGGTTGTTTCCAGCTTTTGACTTTTCTGAAAGGGCTGCTCTGAAAACATTCTTAGAAGTACCATAGTATAGGGGCTGGAGTTGTGGCTCAGTGGTAGAGCGCTTGCCTAGCATGTGTGAGGCACTGGGTTCAATTCTCAGCACCACATATAAATAAATGAATAAAAAAATAAAGGTCTATCAACATCCAAAAAATGTTTTTTAAAAACAGAAGTACCATGGTATACATATACATAATTTCCTAGTGTATAAGCATATGACGGGACCATAGGATACTTCCTGGAGGGTGGCTTTCCCAGAGAGGGCAAGGAAGCTCTGGGCTTCTTCTCCTCCACCTGCCCTGTGCGTCTCTTCATTCACATCCTCTGTAACATCCTTTATGATAAACTGGCAAAAGTGTTTCCCTGAGTTCTTTGAATTACTCAAATTAATCAAAACTAAGAAGGGGTTTGTGGGAACCCATATTGATAGCCAATGCTTTTGTCAGAAGTACAGGTTAAACAACTAGGTGCTTGAGACTGGCATCTAAATTGGCAGGGGGTGGGAGCAGTCTTAGGGACACAACCTGTGGGATCTGACATTATCCCCAGGTAGATAATGTCAAAACCAAACTGGACTGCAGGACAGTCTGCTGGTGTCTGCTGTTGCGGCACTGATTGCTCACCGCTCACGGTGTTATTATGGACTTAGAGCACTTTGCAAACTGTGTTTCAATTGACAGATGGTTTTCTTTGATTCCATCATAGTACAAGGAGCAGCAGAAGAATTCCTAATATGTTGTTCATAAATTTTTGTTACTTGGTCAATGGGAGCCATTAGGAAATGCTTTTAAAAAGAGTCCTTTCTGCACAGCCTATGTGATTTTTTGGGGGGGAGGGTGTACTGGGGATTGAACCCAGGGTTGCTTAACCATTGAGCCACATCCTTAGCCCTTTTTTATATTCTATTTAAATACAGGGTCTCACTAAGTTGCCGAGGCTGGCTTTGAACTTGTGATCCTCTTGCCTCAGCCTCCCGAGCCACCGGGATTACAGGTGTATGCCACCACACCTAGCATGTTTTGTCTTTTCTTGTCTTCCTTTCTCTTCTTTCTTTCCTGGAATTAAATAAAAATCCAAACATGGGAGACTGCTTTTATACCTAAGAGTTAACGTTCGGCAAAAAGGCTGCTTATAATTGGGCTACTTCAAATTGTGTCACAGATAAAAAAAACTTTCGTTTTAAGTGTTGTTGTGTTTATATTGATTTTTATCTAACTTTCGTATGGTAAATGATTTTTTCACTCTTAATAAATTTCTCATACTTTAAGAGATTATTGGAGGCAAGGAATTAGAAATTAATTGAAATGATTAAATCTGAGACATTTCTACAATAAATATTTTTGGAATTTAAAAATGTTTTGTTTTTTTAAAATGTTAAAACTAGACTTACAAGAAATTTTATATTCATAGGTGGGTGTGTGCTTTAGGAGAGATGGGTTGTGGGGGTAACAGATGTCTACAGCTATTAAATACTAACTTCATATGCAATGATTGAACATTGTAGTGACTTTTGTTTACTTATTTTCACTTTTTAAAAAATTTGTTCTTCTTAGATATACATGACAGTAGAGTGTATTTTGACATACATACATGGAGTATAAATTATTCTAATTAGGATCCCATTCTTGTGATTATACACGATGTGGAGTTTCACTGGTCATGTATTCATATGTGAACGTATGTCCGTTTCATTCTACTGTCTTTCTTACTCCCATCTTCCTCCCCTCCCTTCATTCCCCTTTGTCTAATCCTATGAACTTCTGTTCTTCCCTTCTCCTTATTGTGTGTTAGCACCTGCATATTAGATAAAACATTCAGCCTTGGTTTTTTGGGATTGGCTTATTTCACTTTGCATGATAGTCTCCAGTTCCATCCATTTACCAACAAATGCCATAATTTCATTCTTATTTATGGCTGAGTAATATTTCAGTATGTGTGTGTGTGTGTGTGTGTGTGTGTATTCTTATTTATGGCTGAGTAACATTCCAGTATGTGCGCGGCGCGTGCGCATGTGTGCCTGTGTGTATCACATTTTCTTCATGCATTAATCTGTTGAAGGCTTTATCACTTGGTCATAGCTTAGCTATTGTAAATTAAACTACTATAAACATTGATATGGCTGCATCACTGTAGTATGCTAATTTTAAGTCCTTTGGGTATATACCAAGGAGTGTTATAAATGGCCAGTAATGACTTTTATGTTGTTTGTTTTTGTTTGTTTTGTTTTGGGGATTAACCCCAGGGATACTCTATCACTGAGCTCCAGCCTCTTTTATTTTATTTATTTTTATTTTTATTTTTTATTTTTGGTACTAGGGATTGAACCAGGGGCACTCCACCACTGAGCCACATCCCCAGCCCTATTTTGTATTTTATTTAGAGACAGGGTCTCACTGAGTTGCTTAGGGCCTCACTAAGTTGCTAAGTCTGGCTTTGAACTTGCGATCCTCCTGCCTCAGCCTCCCAAGTGCTGGGATTACAGGCGTGCACCACCACACCTGGCCTATATTTTTTATGTTTTTTTTTAGCCCTTTTTATTTTTATTTTGAGGTCTCACCCAGTTGCCTAGGCTGGCCTCAAACATGCAATCCTCCTATGTCAGCCTCTTGAGTAAATGACATTACCCATGTGTAGCACTGCTCCCAGCCAATAGTAGCTCTTTGACTTCATGAGACTATTAACTTTCCTATATCTCTCACCTGAAAATTAACAGACACGAGAGAAGAGAATTTAAAGATAAGAAGTTGGTGTTTTGAGCAGTATACTCTGAATTTATGTAATTTGAGTGCTACAGATGAAAATAAATGAAAGCCTGGAATTTATTACAAGAGAAAATTAGGATGTTCATAAACTTTCTGGGCCTAGCCCCCTGTCTTTTTTTTTTTTTTTTTTTTTTTGGTGGTGCCGGGGATTGAACCCAGGGCCTTGTGCTGAGCTATATCCCCAACCGCCCCCCTTCTATCTTAATTTTCTTTCTCCAATTGATGCTCCTTGTTAAAACCATGCAAAGATGCCTTGTGTCCCTCTCCCAAGTGTTCATCTTACTGTAATTTTCCTCTTCTTAACAGAAAATAGTGTTTTCTCCTATTTGAACATGAACAGGGAAGCCTTTGGGAAAGGATTGGATTATAAGGCAAATTACATTAGAAAAGGATGCTGAAGAATTGGGTTCTTTTTTAAAAGGTAACTTAGCTCAACCTCATTACTCATTATGAAAATGCAAAGCAAAACCAAAGTGAGATAACCACTCTACACCTACCAGGATGACAACTTAAAAAAACAAACAAACAAACATACAAAAAAAACAGGCAATAGTGTTAGTGAGCATTTGGAGAAATTGCACTTCAGAAAAAATTTGGCAGTTATTCAAAAAGTTAAATATTTACCATTCAACTCAAGAGTTCTACTCCTAGTTATATGTCCAAGAGAATTGAAAACATATCCACCTAACAACTCATTGCAGCATTTTTCAAAATAGCCCCAAATTGGAAATTTCCCAAATGCCATCAACTGATAAATGGATAAATAGAATGTGACATATTCATACAATGGAATACTATTTGGTAGTAAAAGGTAATGTAGCTCTGATACACGCTGCAACATTGATGTGCCTTAAAAGTATGCTAAATGAAGAATCCAGTCACAAGATCTACATATGATAACATTTATATGAACTGAAAACCTCTAGGCAAGTTTGGAAAGGCAGAAAGTAGATTAGTGGTTACTTAGTGATAGGGGATGAAGAGTATATGGGGACTGACTGCTAATGAGTATTTTATTTGTTTTGTTTTAGGAGAGATGAAAATGTCCTAAAACCACATTGTGGTGAGTATACTAAAAAACATTGACTTGTGTACTTCAGGTGGGTAACTTAGAGTGACCTTTACCTATGGTATGTAAAGTATATCTGAAAGCTCTTAACAAAATAAAATTAACCAAAAATTAGTGGTAGGAGTCTAGGTAAATTAATATTGGCTATAACAATATTTGTTGAATCTATTTAGTAGATTCCTGAGGGTTCTTTGTACTTTTTCAACTCTATTTTTGTATATGTTTGGAAACTTCTATGTTAAAAAGGTATTAAAAGGCATGGTGGTGCTGCCCTGTAATCCCAGCAACTTGGGAGGCTGAGGCAGAAGGACTGCAAGTTTCAGGCCAGCCTCAACAATTTAGTGAAACCCTAAGAAAACTTAGGAGACCCTGTCTCAAAATAAGAAGATACAGGAAGATCAGTACAATAGAAGAAAGAGTTCAAGAGGGAGAGAGGAGGAATAGGAAAGGGGAAGAAATATGGAATGAATTTTTTAAAAATCATGCTATGTGCATATATGAATATACCACAGGGAATTTTACCTTATGTATAAGTAGAAAGAACCAATAAAAAATAAATAAGCCAGGCAATGTGGTGCACGCCTGTAATCCCAGCAACCTGGGAGGCTGAGGCAGGAGGACCACAAGTTCCAGGCCAATCTCTGCAACAAAGCGAGGCCCTACGCAACTTAACAAAACCCTGTCTCAAAATAAAAAATAAAAAGGGCTGGGTGTGTGGTTCAGTGGTCAAGCAAGCCTGGGTTCAATCCCTGGTAGAAAGGAAGAGAAGGGAAGGAAGAAAGATGAGCTAAAGGTGGATCAGTAGAATAGAGAAAAGGGAGAATGGGGAGGGGAGAGGAAGAGGGAGGACGACACAAATAGAATTCCATGAATGAACAAATTCGTTGAGATGAACCCAACTACTATAAAGCATTGTAGTAGTATTAGTTGGGTTAGTAGCTCAGCAGTAGGGTGCCCCTGGGTTCAATCTCCCACCATAAAAACAAACAAGCTCTAACATCTAATGGTGAAATACTAAAATCATTCTCAGTAAAATCAGGGAGAAGGGACAGGGTTATGGTTCAGTGGTAGAGTGCTTTCCTAGCGCATGTGAGGCACTGGATTCCATTCTTAGGACCACATAAAAATAAAGGTGTCCACCTACAACTAAAAAAATACTTTAAATCAGGGAGACTATCAACATATTTTATTAAACTTTTTTTTTCCTAAAGCTATTAGAAAAATTGTACTGCATGGGAAACTAGAAAACAATTGCTTTATTTCCCCTAGCTTTTCTCAAGTTTCCTTGAGGGCTAGTTGATTATTTGCCCTGAATGACTTTTTCAGTCAGAGTTGGATAATAAAAAGTCGTCTGGCTTCTTTCAGTTACAAAATCAGTTTTATTTTTAATGACGATGGTGTCCATTTCACTGTTCTAATTAAAACTATAAACTTTTTTTTTAAGTATAAAACTTCTGTCTCCTTGAGCCGGAAGCCTGCAGTGAAAGGTTGTGATGTCTGCTTTTCCATTTCCTTTCCCTGAATTTCTCCTCTTTTCCCAGAGTTTTCTTGACTCTGAAGTTGGGAACGGAGAAGGAAAGACAGAATAAATCCAGAAAAATTAATTGTTAGGACTCTGGTTCTCTCTTGCCTGGGGACAGGTTCATATCTGCTCTCTGAGGAGGAGGCAGGAGCTCTGCTCAGTCACCTGCCTGCACTCCTGCGTTCTGCCTTTGAGTGTCCATCCTTTTCGCCTTCTCTGGAGGGCCTCGGCCCCTACTGTAAATCTTTTTGGTAGACTTGGAACAAACCTAGATCCAAGACTTTGTCAGTGTGGAGTCCACATTTAGTCCCAGTCTTCGGACCTTCTAAACTCTGGGGACACAGGGAAAATTTTCTTTTCCTTTTTTGTTATTTTACAATACTGGAGATTGAACCCAGGGGTGCTCTATCACTGAGCTACATCCCAGACCTTTTTTTCATTTGAGACAGGGTCTTGCTAAATTGCTCAATCTGGCATCGAGCTTGCAATCCTCCTACCTCAACCTCCCATGTTGCTGGGATTACAGGTGTGTGCCACCATTCCCAGCACAAGGGAAGTTTTCTAAGAACTCTCGCTACATTCTACTTGGAACCCTGGTTGTACTGGGGTTCCCCCCTTTTATTTATGACATGGGAAAACATTGCTTTGCAGGAATATACCTTTCTCTCAAATATGGCATTCTCTTATAGACTCTCCAATCCCTGATATATCTTTGGGATGGTTGTTGAATTAAACCAAGGGCACAGAATTACTCTGGAGCCCACTCCTTTACAGGTCCTACAGAAGATAACTGAGGTTCTCACTGGAATGCTGGGTGTCATGGCCCCTGTTGTGTTGCTCTTCTCCTCTGGGACATCTACTAAACTGATAATGAGAGATAGGCAACTAACTCCAGCAATAAGAATTCAAGAAGCTACAAACTCATTATTCAAAATCAATACATCTTTATATGTTTTCAAAGTAGATGGAATATACATTGGAAAAAAGATTTGATTTAATAATAGTCTCAAAAAATAGCATAAGATGTTTAGAGCCAGGCACAGTGGCTCACGCCGTAACGCCAACGAGTCAGGAGGCTGAGCTAGGAAGATCACAAGACCAGGCTCAGCAACTTAGCCACGCTCTAAACTAAGCAAGACCCTGTCTGAAAAAAATCAAAAGGTTTGGGAATGTGGCTCAGTGGTTAATCAACCCTGAATTTTATCCCCATTACCAAAAAAAAAAAAAAAAAAAAAAAATAGTGTGAATAAGAAATGTACATGATCCATATGAAAAAATTCTTTTTCATGTTCCTAAAGGACACAGACGTTGACTTTAATACATAGACAGATAATCTGATAGCAAGACTTAAAATCATAAAGATGTTAGAACTCCAGAAGTTAATCTATTCACTCTCTCTCCCCCTTTCTCTTTTATACTGGGGATTAAACACAGGACCTCACCGGGCACTCTACCATTGAACTACACCCCAGATCCCCAAAGCTTTTCTTTTTATGCTGTCTCAAGAAAAATACCTCTATAAATATCTGTATAAGCTGGTCATGGTGGCGCACGCCTATAATTCCAGCGACTCGGGAGGCTGAGGCAGAAGGATCGCGAGTTCAAAGCCAGCCTCAGTAAATTAGCGAGGCTCTAAGCAACTCAGTGAGACCCTGTCTCTAAAATACTAAATAAATAAATAAATAAATAAATAAAATACAAAATAGGGCTGGGGATGTGGCTCAGTGATCGAGTGCCCCTGAGTTCGATCCCCAGTTCCAAAAAAAAAAAAAAATTCCTGTATAGTTTTTTAAAATTGATCCAAGTTCATATGGAAATGTAAATCAAAAGTTTCCTGGCATTTATTTATTTTGCTACAACTAAAACCTGGGGTTTCTAGAATTGAGGAAGAAGTAGTACTTGTCCCATGCTCCCAAAAAGTAGAGTTGTATCAAAAGATCAAGGGAAGCAGAGGTAGCTTTATCTGACCATCCCAAGAGCGGTAAGGTCAGTGCAGTACCTAGAGCATTTCCTTGTTTCCATAGCCTTGCCTCCTCAGAACACTGTCTTTTCTCAGGAGAACAGCCTTGAGGAGGACTGATCGTCTCCTGCAATATGAAAGCCATGGCTGAGGTGAGTCAATGCTTTTTCTTTCTTTGCTGACATTCACTTATTTAAAAAAAAGAAAAAGAAAAAGAAAGAGTGAGCTGGGCACAATGGCACACACCTGTAATCCCAGATCCCTGGGAGTCTGAGGCAGTAATATTACAAGTTTGAGTCCAGCTTGGGCAAGTTAGCCCCCCTCTCAAAAAAAAAAAGTTGTGTGTATTTCCTTTCTGTATCCTGACATTTGTGGATAACTGTCCCTCTTCAGGATCGTAGTCCCCATTTCCTCTCATACTAGCTAGATAATCTTTATTTTTTCCCCTGGTGCTAGGGTTTGAACCCAGGGCCTTGTGCTTGCAAGGTAAGCACTCTACCAACTAAGTTATATCCCTAGCCCAAGCTAGATAATCTTATACCATTCCTTAGTGTCCTTTTCTTCCAATCCACATTACTATTCTTTTTTTTTTAATATTTTTAAATTGTAGATGGACACAGTATCTTTATTTATTTATTTTTGTGTGTTGCTGAGAGTCAAACCCAGCCTCAAACATGCCAGGCAAGTGCCCTACCACTGAGCTACAGCCCCAGCCCCCATCATTACTCTATTAGTAAAATAACAGAGCATCTTTTTTCTCAGTCCTCTCTCAGGGACTGTGATGGAGAGGAAATGTTTCTAGCTAGAGAAACAAGACTAGATTTGTAAAATGAATTTGTCTTTTCTGGACTGTGATTTGATAAAGTAGAGCTATGAGTAGCTTAGCTGAGAACAAGCATGGAAAAGCCAAGATTATATCTACACACTGTCATTTTCAATAAGGTAGGATAAAAGGTGGTGTTGGTAGCTATAAATGTTAGATTTTTTTAAAGATCTGGTTTATGAGCCTTTGGAAATCATAGGGTCAGTGGCTGATATGGATCTCTGAGACTTTGTTAGGACATCTGTGATAGTTTTCTGTTAGTATAACAAAATACCTGAGATAATCAACTTATAAAGCAAAAAAGTTTTATTTTGTCTCAGTTTCAGAAGTGTCATGCAGTGATCAGGTGACTCTGTTGCTTTGGGGCCTGTGGTGAGGCAGCAATCATGTGGTAAAGTAAAATTGTTTACCTCGTCACAGAGAAGAAAAAGAGGAGGAAAGGCTAGAGTTCCAATACCCCCTTCAAGGATATACTCTGCAGTGTCTAGAAGACTTCTTCATAGGCCCAATCTTCATGTTTCCCAATAGTTCCCAGCTGAGAACTAAGCCTTTAATACACAGGCCTCTGGGAGATATTTAAGATACATACTGTAGCAGTATCCATGAGGCCAGTCCAATTTGAAGTTAATAGGAAGTGTGGGACATGATGAATTTCTCTAGGAATCATCAGTTTTCTTTTATCTCAGAAATAAGGATAGAGATTGGTGGATGATTATAATGAGTTTGGCCAGTGCCTAAGTTGTTGAGATCGTTTGATCAGAGTTCAGAAGGATCTTATAATTCTTGTCCAGTAGTATATATATTGTAAAAAATTCTGCCACATGAAAAATAAAGAATTTATATTAATAGGAAATAATTTTATGTCAATAAGTTATAGGAATAAAATATAGTTTATGTATTTATCTTTTTTTTTTTGATACTGGGGATTTAACCCAAGGGTGCTTAACCACTGAGATACATCCCAGCCCTTTTTATTTTTTACTTTGAGACAGGGTCTCACTAAGTTGCTTAGGGCCTCACTAAGTTGCTGAGACTGGCCTTGAACTTGTGATCCTCTTGCCTCAGCCCCAGAGCCACTGGGATTACAGGTGCGGCCTGCTGTATTTGTCAAATTTTACATGTTAAAAATCTTAAGTGGGTCTGGGACTCTATCTCAGTGGCAGGGCACTTGCCTAGCATGGGTAAGGCACTGGGTTCAATCCTTATCACCATATAAAAATAAACAAATAAAATAAAGACATGCAATTCATCTACAAAAAAAAAAAAAGAAGAAGAAGAATTGGGAAAAAAAGCTAATGAGGTTTAAAAAACAAAAAAAAATTAAGAAGTGTTTAAAGAGTAGGACCCTCATCACCACTTCATCCTGCTCTCTAAAGGCAGACTCCCTCGTTTCTTTTAGCTGATACAATGGAATTTATCCCATATTTTAAATTAATGTTACTATATTACTATTTCTTGATCAATCAATTTTAGACATTTTCTAGTTATTTCTTCGCAAGGTATGTTCAGATTTAGATTTGCTATGTCACACTCTACTTCCTTTATCCACAGCAGAGTTCTATCACAATTTTGTTTAAATCAATGCTGTAAATGTGATTAGGATTTTGCAGATATTTTGTTGTAACTATTCTCTGTCACCTACCTACCTTTAAAAACTAAACATTTTACAGATATACAAAAGTAGTCTTAAGAACTGCCACATAATCACCAGCTTCAATAGATGTCCACTCACAATTAATCTTATTTCATTTATTCTGCTCCAGGTTTTCTCCTCTGCCTTTATTCCTCCATACAGGTTGTTTTGAAGCAAAGAGAAATTTATATGTACCTCTGAAAGACAGGATTATTTTTCTTGAAAATATTACCATTACGGCCATAGATATAAAGTCATGTTCATATTTTTGTAATTGCCTTATTTATATTTATATTTTTATTTTGGGGGTTGGGTACTGGGTATTGAACTCAGGCACTCAACCACTGAGCCACATCTCCAGCCCTATTTTGTATTTTATTTAGAGATAGGGTTCCACTGAGTTGCTTAGCACCTCACTTTTGCTGAGGCTGACTTTGAATTTGTGATCCTCCTGCCTGAAACTCCTGAGCTGCTGGGATCACAGCAGTGGGCCACCATTTTCTTATTTTCAAAGTATTTATTTGAATTAGAATCCAGATAAGAAGAGTTTATTGCAAATGATTGGTATGTCTCTTGAGTCTCTAAGTTTGTAGATACCCCCTCCATTTCTTCTTTCTGTGCAGTCTTTTTACCAGAATGTAAGTAAATAAACTTCATTTGTCCACTGTCTGACTTTTACTGATCACATCTCTGTGGTCCCGTCTTCCTGCAGGTGCCACCTTCGGCGAGGGAAAGGGTTCCTGTCAGAAGGATAGGCTGGCTGTAAATTAATCGCTAAGAAATTTATTTAATAGAAAAAAACACAGGAGACAATTATCTTTTGAATCAGGGGGCATGAGGGATTGAGCCATGCTAAAGGGTCTGGCTCTAACAAAATGGAGGAGCCCACCTTGGTTTAGTTACAGCGGACAGATCAAAGGGGACCGGGAGAAGCTGCTTCCTGAGAAACAGAATGGGTGGAGTTAAGCAAGCCATATTGCTCCAGTGGGTCATTTGGCATATCTAGGTCATGCAAATTCCTGCAGTAATCCCCTGCAGGGAAACCGAATACTCCAGGGGATCTGGAACAATCTCTCCTGATTGTCAGTTCCTGAGAGCCAGATTCCATGTCTGGTAGCTCTACCAAGCCTGGTTTTATTTGCTAGTCATAGATGGCGCTTGGCAGTCCCATTTAAGTGTTTCCTGGAAATTAGTAGTTAAGTGTAAAAGCTTGATCAGATGTTAATTAGGATATTATGGTCTAGAATATTTCACAGATCGAGGATAATTCTATTAGAAGTCACATTATATGTGGTTTTGTTTCTTTTTGAAGTAACAGCCATGGACAAATTGTTAAATTCATTAGGGGTTTCAAACTGGTATTTTAATGTTGGCATTCTTTTTTCATGGGTTAGGTGAATACTTCTATCTGTAAAGCAAAACTTTTCCTTATCAGCTGTGGTTACTGAGGACAGTACATGTGGGATAGAGTATTTAAGTCTTTGATTTATTCACCAGTTTTCAAAATAATGCATTGGCTTCTTATAATTCTCCAAAAACCACCAATAGTTTTTTCAGTATTATTGTAACCTCATAGATTTGACGTTTTTAACATGATCAGTCCATTTCGGTGATTATCCTTATAATCTGATAGACAGGTTGGACCATTTTGAGCCAAGTGAAACTTATTTATATTGGCTCCTGAGTCTTTTCAGCATGTCCTAACAGTTCAGCAAGTAGATTTCTTGCTTTTTGGTGTAACAATATGTTTGCACTCATCCTGAGCATTTCTGATTTAATTCTGAAAATTAAACCTAAAAGTGGTACTTAGAAAACTACAATCCAGGACTTGGAGTGTTCCATACTACTGGGTCAATGATTGTTTCTGACCATTTCAACAGACAGAGACAGGATTTGTTTGTTCATGTTTAAAGTAAACTCATTATTCTCACATCTGTTTTTTTTTTTATTATTGGTTCTTTTTAATTATACATGACAGTAGAACCCATTTTGACATAATTATACAACAGGGACTATATCTCTTTTTTTCACAATGTAGATTCACACTATTCATATAATCTTACATATACATAGGGTAATACTGTGTCTCAGTCTTTCCTTCCCCCACCCCCTCCCGTCCCATTTTCCTCTACAATATCCATACTTCCTCCATTCTTTTCTTATCCCCCCATAATCCCCCCATTATGTATCAGCATCCACTGATCAGAGAAAACATTTGGCCTTTGGTTTTTTGGGCTTGACTTATTTCACTTAGCGTGATATTCTCCAACTCTACCCATGTATCAGCAAATGCCATAGTTTTATTCTTCATTATGGCTGAGTAATATTCCATTGTGTATATATACTACAGTTTCTTTATCCATTCTTCAGTTGAAGGGTATCTCGATTGGTTCCACAGTCTAGCTATTGTGAATTGAGCAGCTATGAACATAGATGTGACTGCATCCCTGTACTTTCCTGATTTTAAGCCCTTTGGGTATAAACCAAGGAGTGGGATAGTTGGGTCAAATGGTGGTTGCATTCCAAGTGTTTTTTTTTTTTTTTTTTTTTTGGTACTGGGGATTGAACCCAGGGTCACTCCACCACTGAACCACATCCCCAGTCCTATTTTGTATTTTATTTAGAGACAGGGTCTTACTGAGTTGCTTAGGGCCTAAGTTGCTGAGGCTGGCTTTGAACTCACGATCCTCCTGCCTCAGCCTCCCAAGTGCTGGAATTATAGGCATGCCACTGTGCCCAGCTCCAAGATTTTTGAGCAATCTCCATACTGCTTTCCAGAGTGGCTGCACCAATTTGCAACTCCACCAGCAATGTATGAGTGTGCCTTTTTCCCCACATCCACACCAACACTTGTTATTGCTTGTACTCCTGGTAATAGCCATTCTAATTGGAGTTAGATGAAATCTTAGGGTGGTTTTAATTTGCATTTCTCTAATTACTAGAGATGATGAGCACTTTTTCATGTATTTGTTGATCACCTGTATATCATCTTCTGTGAAGTGTCTGTCCAGTTCCTTAGCCAATTTATTGATTGGGTTCTCTGTATTTTTGGTGTAAAGTTTTGTAAGTTCTTTATAAATTTTGGAGATTAGTGCTCTGGCTGAAGTGTGTGTGGAAAAGATTTTTTCCCACTCTGTAGGCTCTCTTTTCACATTTTTTATTGTTTCTTTTGCTGAGAAAAAGCTTTTTAGTTTGAATCCGTCCCATTTATTGATTCTTCCTTTTATTTCTTGTGCTCTGATGGTCATGTTGAGAAAGTCCTAAACCAATATGAAGAAGATTCGGGCCTACTATTTCTTCTATTTGGCGAAGAGTCTCAGGTCTAATTCCTAGATCCTTGATCCATTTTGAGTCGAGTTTTGTACAGGGTGAGAGATAGGGATTTAATTTCATTTTATTGCATAGGGATTTCCAGTTTTGCCAGCACCATTTGTTGAAGAGGCTGTCTTTTCTCCATTGCATGTTTTTGGCACCTTTGTCTAGTATGAGATAACTGTACTTATGTGAGTTTGTCTCTGTGTCTTGTATTCTGTACCATTGGTCTACCTGTCTATTTTGGTGCCAATACCAGGCTGTTTTTATCACTATTGCTCTACAGTAGAGTTGAAGGTCTGGTATTGTGATACCTCCTGCATCATTCTTCCTGCCCAGGATTGTTTTGGCTATTCTGGGTCTTTTGTTCTTCCAGATGAATTTCATGATTGCTTTTTCTACTTCTATGAAGAATGTCATTGGAACTTTTATTGGAATTGCATTAAATTTGTATAGCATCTTTGTAAGTATGGCCATTTTGATTGTATTAATTCTGCCTGTCTAAGAACATGGAAGATCTTTCCATCTTCTAAGGTCTTCTTCAATTTCTTTCTTTAATGTTCTGTAGTTTTCATTGTAGAGGTTTTTCACCTCTTTTGTTAGATTGATTCTGAAGTATTTTATTTTATTTGAGGCTATCGTGAAAGGAGTTGTTTTCCTCATTTCACTTTCAGATGATTCATCGCTTATGTAGATAAATGCATTTTATTTATGTGTGTTTATTTTATATCCTGCTATTTTGCTAAATTCATTAATTAGGTCTAAAAGTTTCCTGGTGGAGTTTTTTGGATCCTCTAAATACAGGATCGTGTCATCAGCAAATAGTGACAGCTTGAGTTCTTCTTTTCCTACTCGTATACCTTTAATTTCTGTGGTCTGTCTAATTGCTCTGGCTAGCATTTCCAGCATGATGTTGAATAGAAGTGGTGACAGTGGGCATCCCTGTCTTGCTCCAGTTTTTCAAGGGGATGCTTTCAGTTTTTCTCCATTAAGAATGATGTTGGCAGTGGGCTTAGCATAAATAGCCTTTACAATGTTCAGGTATGTTCCTACCATTCCTATTTTTTCTAGCGTTTTGAGCATGAAAGGGTGTTGTATTTTGTCAAATGGTTTCTCAGCATCTTTTGAAATAATCATATGATTCTTAGCCTTAAGTCTATTGATGTGATGAATTACATTTATTGATTTCCGGATGTTGAACCAACCTTGCATCCCTGGGATAAACCCAATTGATTGGGGTGCACTATCTTCTTAATATGTTTTTGTAAGTGATTTGCCAGAATTTTGTTAAGGATTTTAGCATCTATATTCATCAGGGATATTGGCCTAAAGTTTTCTTTTCTAGATGTGTCTTTGTCTGGTTTGGGTATCAGAGTGATACTAGCTTCATAGAATGAATTTGAAGAGTTCCCTCCTTTTCTATTTCATGAAATACTTTCAGGAGTATTGGTATAAGTTCTTCTTTGAAGGTCTTGTAGAACCCGCTGAGAATCCATCTGGTCCCCGGCTTTTCTTGGTTGGTAGGCTTTTGATGGCTTCTTCTATTTCATTGCTTGAAATTGATCTGTTTAAATTGTGTATGTCCTCCTGGTTCAGTTTGGGAAGATCATATGTCTCTAGGAGTTTGTCGATGTCTTCAAGATTTTCTGTTTTATTGGAGTATAGGTTTTCAAAGTAGCTTCTAATTATGTTTCACATCTGTTTTTGAGATCCAAAGATACTGGTTTTCAAGCCAGACATGCGGTGTATGCCTGTAATCCCAGCTACTTCGAGGGCTGAGGCAGAAGGATTCCAGTTTTAGGCCAGCCTGGACAATTTAGTGAGACCCTATCTCAAAATTTTTAAAGAGATAGAAAGCACTAGGAGAGTTCTTATCCATCATGTGCAAGGCCCTGGTTTTAATCCCTAGCACCATAGAAACCTCGCCCCCACCAAAAAAAAAATCAGATACTATTTCTCAGCAACACCAACATAATTACTCATTTGCTTTAGCAAACAATATAAACAGAATAGTCTCTGAAGTTGTTCCTTTTCTTTTCTTTCTTTTTTCTGTGGCAGTATTGGGGTTGAGGCTAGGGGCACTCTACCACCAAGCCACACACCCAGCCACACACAGCCCCCCCCCGTTTAAATTTTGAGATAGGATCTCACTAGGTTGCTTACAGTCTCACTAAATTGTTGAAGCTGGTGTCGAACTTTCCATCCTCCTGCCTGAGCCTCCTGAGCTGCTGGGATTACAGGCATGCGCCAGTGTGCCCGGCCAGCGCTTTTTATTTTTTATTTGAGAAAGGGTCTCACTAAGTTGCCAGAGCTAGCCTTAAATGTGAGATCCTCCTGCCTTAGGCTCCCAAATCACTAGGATAACAGGTAAATGCAACTGCACCTGGCTGAAGTATTTTTTTTTATTACAAATCTAGTACATATGTTTATTGTTTCAGGGATCAGTGGTGTTCAATGATGTGTCCATAGACTTCTCTCAGGAGGAGTGGGAGTGCCTGAACTCTGCTCAGAGGGACTTATACAAAGATGTGATGTTGGAAAACTATAGCAATCTGGTTTCAATGGGTAAGGGCATCTCTACCAATAATTCAGAGTTCTCTGGAATGTCTGCTTCTACTACAGTGAATTTCTCAGCAGCTTTTCAAGTAATCAGCTGAATTTCTGCTTCTTATTCCCAAATAAATGGTTTCAGCTGGAATGAAAAGGAAGCGTGGGAAATGGGCAGCTCCAAGGGCTATGGCTGAAGCTTCGTCTCTGTCTTCTTTGGCTGTTCCTGTAGTGCCATCTGTTGCTTGGGTCAGCAAGGGACTGGATCTCATTTCCCCACAGCATAACCGTGTGCCGTATCTTTTCTCATGAGCAGGACTTAACATTCCTAAACCTCAAGTGATCTCTTTACTGGAACAAAGGAAAGAGCCCTGGATGGTGGGCAGAGAGCTTACAAGAGGCCTGTGTTCAGGTAAGTGAGAAATGACTAAACCCCAGCGATTACAGGTACTGACTCTGCTGATCAGTGAGGAAAGAGCACCTTCAATGTCATCCTGGAAGCTCCCTCCAAGAACCCAGGCCTATGGAGGAAACTAAATTCTTTCAGCATGAGTTTACAAGTGACATGTTTCAGTCCTTCCCTCACTTCCTACTCTTTCAACATTCTTCTCAAACACTCTTAATTTCAAGCACCCAAGGACTGGTCTTCATCATAGCTGCCTGTCAATGCTTTGTTTCACCAGTTTGTCTTGGATTTTTCCTCCTTTCATCATCTTTTATTTCTTAATTTGTGTAAGAGAGTCTGCCAGGTGCTGCAGTTTACTAATTATGTCATCAACTTTAAGAATGCAAAGTCCTCACTGATTTAAAAAATGTGGAAAGAGAAAGACAAAAAACAAGAAGACTGCAGTTTAGTTCAGTGGGATGGCCACTGCCTACAATCCCAGAGACTCAGTCTGACTCACAAGTTCAAAGCCAACCTCTGCAACTTAGCAAGATGCTGTCTTAAAATAAAGAATAAAAAGAACTAGGGATCTAACCCAGTGTTAAACCAACCTTGGGTTCAGTTTACAGTACCGAAACACACATACTTGATGTCTAAACGATGCTAAAATGTATACATAAATAACTTCCAAAAAGAATAAAACAGTGAAAGAGAAACCATTTAGGGAGCTTAGCTGAAAGTCATGGACTAAATACATGGGAGTGGATTTAATCCATACTTAAAGTAGTTGGAGCCTTGGAAGTGATTGCAGGCACTGCATATAGAAACATTTTCAGGAGCAAAAACAAATCTGTGCTTATATTGAAAAGGGAAAGTGACAGAGAAGGAGAATTTGGGATGAGGTAGAAGAACTGGAAAAGCACTACAATATACATATTATATATGTAAACATTGGTCCAGTTATTAGGATTTTCCTATTGATAAAACATTGAAAGCTCTGGACTTCTGGAACCTATATTCTAGAGGGTAGGGAGAAAATGTTTTAGTTCATTTTATGCTGCTATAACAATGCCTCAGATGGGTTAATTTATAAAGAATAAAAAATTATTTTCTCACACTTCTGGAGGCTGAGAATCCAAGATCAAGGTGCTAACATCTTTAGGAAGGGCTTTCTTACTGTGTCCTCACATGGAAAGAGGGCAATAGGGAACCAATTTCCTTCTTCAAATGCCTTTATCAGGACACCTTATCCATTCATTAGGAAAGAGCTCTACCTCTTAATATCGTAACATTGGCAGCACTTGAATTTTATAGGAGACACATTCAAATCAGCAGAGTATAAGCATATGTCATATATAAAAAAATATATAAACACAATTATATAAAATATGTAATTTATAATTACAATTATTTAATTAATTATAAGTAGGCATATTATAGTATTGTTTATAATTACTAATATATAATTATTTTGTAATTTACAATTATATATTATAAAATATATAGTTACGTATCTTCTTATATAGTAAGAGAAGTCAGTTAGGGAACTTTGGTCAAGGACTAAATATGTAGACATAGATTTAATCCATACCAAAATGGTAGGTAGAACCTTAGAAGTTTTTGCTCTTTTGCCAGTGGCACACGCCTGTAATCCCAGTGACTTGGGAGGCTGAGGCCAGAGGATCATGAGTTCAAAGCCAGCCTCAGCAACTTAGCAAGACCTTGTCTCAAAATAAAATATAAAAAAGACTAGGGATGTGGCTCAGTGGATAAAGCACCCCTGGGTTCAATACCTGGTACCAAAAGAAAAAAAGTTTTTGCTCCTTTACTGTACACTTAAATACTTATGAATCATATATTAATACAGTATATTCATATATTATACACATATAATCTCATGAAGATAAGTGCTATGAAGGGAGGTTGGAGAAGGCCACCCTGATGAAGTGATATTTAATAGAGGTGTAAAGGAGGTGTGGGAACAATTCAGTATCTGATAGAAGAGATTTGGGGAAAGGGAACAGGAAGAACAAAGTACCTGCGTGAGAAGTTTTTTGGCTCTACCACTGTGGCTGTTGCCAGTGATCAAAAATGGAATTATAGGCGCTGAGGTTGTGGCTCAGTGGTAAAGCACTTGCCTTGCATGTGTGAGGCACTGGGTTCAGTTGTGAGCACCACATATAAAGAAATGAATAAAATAAAGGTCCATCAACAACTAAAAAATTGTTTAAAAAAGGAAATTATATAAGTGGAGATGGAAAAGTAGCAAGGTAGATGTGTATCTGTGTGCTGGGTGCAGAGGTGGGGATGGGGTGTGTTTTTAAAAAATATTTTTAGGGCTGGGGTTGTGGCTCAGTGGTAGCGCACTCGTCTAGCATGTGTGAGGCCCTGGGTTCGATCCTCAGGCACTACGTAAAAAATAAAATAAAGGTATTGTGTCCACCTACAACTAACAAAAATATATTTAAAAAAAATAAAAAAATAAAAAATTAAAAAATATTTTTAATTATAGATGGACACAATACCTTTATTTTATTTATTTTTATGTGGTGCTGAGAATCAAACCCAGTGTCTCACCTGTGCTAGGCAGGCGCTTTTCCACTGAGCCACAACTCCAGCCCAGTTGGGGTGTATTTGCAGGTGATTTAGTGTCTTGTGTGCCTTGATATGGGTTGAATTTTTTTGGGGGGGGGGAGGTACTGGGAATTGAACCCAGGGGCACTCCACCCACTGAGCCACATCCCCAGCCCTATTTTGTATTTTATTTAGAGACAGGGTCGCACTGAGTTGCTTAGGGACTCGCTAAGTTGCTGAGGCTGGCTTTGAACTCGAGATCCTCCTGCCTCAGCCTTCCAAGCTGCTTGGATTATAGGCGTGCACCACTGCACCTGGCTGGGTTGAATTTTATTCTGAAATAAATGTATATCCAATGTATGATTTGAGCAGAGTGACATGATTATGGTGTTTTTTGTTGTTGTTATTGTTTGTCTTTCTGTCCTGGAGATTGAACACAGAGGTGCTTTATTACTGAGCTATGTCTCAGACATTTTTAATTTATTTTGAGACAGGGTCTTGCTGAGTTGCTGAACGTATCCTTGAACTTGTAGTTGTCCTGCTTCAACCTCCAGAGTAGTTGGTACTGCAGGTGCATGCCATTGCACCCAGCTTGAATGTGTTTTTTTTGTTTTTTTGGTTTTGGTACTGGGGATTGAACCCAGGGGCACTCCACCACTGAACCACATCCCCAGTCCTATTTTGTATTTTATTTAGAGACAGGGTCTCACTGAGTTGCTTAGGGCCTCGCTAAGTTGCTGAGGCTGGCTTTGAACTCTCGATCCTCCTGCCTCAGCCTCCCAAGTGCTGGGATTACAGGCGTGCACCACCGCGCCTAGCTTGAATGTGTTTTTTAAAGGATCATTCTTGCTCACAAGCTCTTGATTTTGGATTCCTTTAATAGAATTTGAAAATCTATGAACTTGGATGAGGAGAAAAAACATGAATGTCTATATTTAATAACCTCTAATTGAAACTTACCATTTTTTCCTGTTGTGGTGTATGCAACTAACTGTATAGTTTCTATGACATTTTTATTAGTAGTTCCTATGAATTCAATATGAATGGAAATCACAGATTCTTTTGTATCATCTTAACAGTTATTGTAAACATATCGAACATTCATGTTCATCTTTACTTCATAATTATTGTAGTACTGGCCTTACTTACCACTCTGTTACTTTTTGTGTTCATGAGGAAGAAAACTGCAGGCAGAGGGAAGAACCCCTGTGAAGGCCCCAATAGGAGAGAAAAGCTCTTTTCCAAAAGATCCAAATTCCCTGATGCTGGCTTGAGATACATTTTATTTTGATGTTTTTGAGCCATTTAGTTTGCCTAAAATTCTCATTTTTAGTAAAAAATTATTTTACAGGAATAGCTGTCAAGTACTGAATACTTACCTCCAAGACATTTATATTCATTTTCTCTTATTCTCCAAGTAGTCATAAGCTAAGGATTATTTTCCTTTTACAGATGAAGAAATGAGGATTTTTGGAGGTTAAATAATTGTCTGGGAACATTCATTGTTTTTGTTAGCTTTTGTATCACTGTGACCAGAATACCAGGCAAGAACAATTTAGAAGAGGGAAAGTTTATTTTGACTCCCAGTTCCAGAGGTTCAGTCCATGGTCAGCCAACTCCATAGCTCTGGGCCCCAGTGAGGCAGAACACCATGGCATAAAAGCATGGCAAAGGAAAGCTGCTCAGGACATGGCAGCCAGCAAGCAAAGAGAGAGAGCTCTGATCACCAGGAACCAAGTTTAAAAAACAAATCACACTTCCAGTGACTGATTTCCTCCAGCTCCACCTGCCTTCAGTTACCACCCAGTTGATCCATATCAGTAGATTAATCCACTGATGAAGTTACACCTTTCATAATCCTTTTTACTTCAAGATTCTTGCATTGTCTAACACTGAATTTTGGGGGGATGCCTCCTTCTCAGCCATAACATTCACTAACTATGAGAATTGGCACTAATCTTTCATCAGTCTGGTTCCTGACATCTTTCTATGGCAGTGTTAGACTGTTGTCTTTTTTTTTTTTTCTTTTAGTACCAGAGATGGAACCCAGGGGCCCTCTACCACTGAGCTACCATCCCCAGGCCCTTTTTGTAGAAATTTGAAACAGGGCTTTGCTAAATTGCTTAGGTTGGCTTCAAACTTGTGATCTTCCCATCTCAGCCTCCTGAGTTGCTGGGATTAAAGGCATGTGTCACTGTGCCCAGCTGACTGGGTCTTAATTCCTTTCTGTCTCCCTTAAACTCTATCTGCCTACCCTCTCAGTCACTGGGATGGTACCTGAGCAGTCTCCTCTCTCATCCTAAGATCCCATCACAAAATCCGAGGCAGAGAGTATTTTCATTGAATCCTTAGCACACAAACTATCCTGAGTTTCTCTATCTGCCTCATATATTAGTTTAGTACTTCGACTTAACCTCTGGCTCATCCCCCATATGAATAACCCTTTGTTATTGCTATCAGATTTTATCTACTACATCCTTTTATATAGAGCTTATTCTGTTTCCACCCCAACTGAGTGTGCTACAATTTCAATTTTTGACAATATTAGTACAAACCCACAGGCCTTCACAATACTGGCCTTACTTTAAAAGCCAGCCTCAGGTGTTAGGAGTTCTTAGATTACCTACGATTTAACCAACTGGCTATAAATTCAGAGGTTTCCAAAGCTACCTTAGCTTTAATAATTTAATAGAAGGATTTATAGAACTCAGGAAAGTTCCGTATTTAAGATTACAATTTTAGTATAAAGAGTACATACCAGGGCAGGATCTTGAAGGCTTCTGAATACAAGTTCTGCGCCCTGTTGTGGAATCAAGTGTGTCACACTCCCAGCACATTAATGCACTCACCAGCTGGAAGATTCCACTGAACTATGGTATCCAGGGTTCTTTTTTTTAGTAGGCATGATTGATTAAACCATCGGTAGCTTAGTCTTTACTCTCTCACCCCTTTATACAGATCAGGCAGCCAGTGTGGTGACCAGTCTCTGGAAGCTAAGAACCTACCTTGTTTCACCTCATTGGCATTACAAAACACTGCTAAAAATAAAAAAATTCCAAAGAATTTTGAAGCTCTAGGTCAAGATACAGGGAAAAGGCTAAATTTTCTTTTTATTATGCCGTGTGATACCCAAGAATCTTCCCCATATGTATTTATTTCTTTTAGGAGACCTTCAATGAAGGCCAAAAAAGTATCCATGTTTTGTTATACAGATAGTATGATAATACTCTTACATACACATACATGCACACTCATGTAAATGTGTATATGTAACTAGTCATGTTTTAGTATATGGCTCAAGCATTGTATTTTAACTGACCTTTCCAGATGACACAGACCCACATCTGTATTTGAGAATCATTGTGGCAACTTATTTCCATAGTCTCCTCACTCTGCTTCCTGAATTATATCTTATTAAATTCTGTCCATTCCTTGTCCAATTTTTTTAGATTAAACAGTGTCTATGAGAATTTTATGTCATTTACCCACTGGATCATATTTTTTAAAATATTTTTAGTTGCAGATGGACACAATACCTTTATTTTATTTATTTATATGTGGTGCTGAGGATTGAACTTGGTGCCTCACATGTGCTAGGCAGGTGTTCGTCCACTGAGCTCCAATCCAAGCCTGAGATAGTATTTTTACCTTAATTTTTTCCACATCTCTCATAAAATTTAACTTTCCACAAATACGAGGGGAAAAGAATATTTAGCCCTTTCTTTTCTTTCAGACCTGGAATCAATGTGTGAAAGCAAGTTATTGTCTCTAAAGAAAGAAGTTTATGAAATAGAGTCATGCCAGAGGGAGATAATGGGACTTACAAAGCCTGGCCTTGAGTACTCCAGCTTTAGAAATGTGTTAGAATATAAAAGCCACTTTGCCAGACAACTGGGATATCAAAATGGGCAACTAAGCCAAGAAGTATTCTCTCATGAATACGTACCCACATTTATTCACCAGCCTTTCTTTACTCTCCGTCAAATAATTAATAATGAAGAAAAACCCTACGAATGTAAGAAATGTGGAAAGACCTTTAGTCAGAATTCACAATTTATTCAACATCAGAGAATTCATATTAGTGAAAAATCTTATGAATGTAAAGAGTGTGGGAAATTCTTTAGTTGTGGCTCACATGTTACTCGACATCTGAAAATTCATACTGGTGAAAAACCCTTTGAATGTAAAGAATGTGGAAAGGCTTTCAGTTGTAGCTCATACCTTTCTCAACATCAGAGAATTCATACTGGTAAAAAACCCTATGAATGTAAGGAGTGTGGGAAGGCCTTTAGTTATTGCTCAAATCTTATTGATCACCAGCGAATTCACACTGGCGAAAAACCCTACAAATGTAAAGTATGTGGGAAAGCCTTTACTAAGAGCTCACAGCTATTTCAGCATGTGCGGATTCATACGGGTGAGAAACCCTATGAATGTAAGCAGTGTGGCAAAGCCTTCACTCAGAGCTCAAAGCTCGTTCAGCATCAGAGAATCCACACTGGTGAGAAACCCTATGAGTGCAAGGAATGTGGCAAAGCCTTCAGCAGCGGCTCAGCACTTACTAACCATCAGAGAATCCACACTGGTGAGAAACCCTATGATTGCAAGGAATGTGGGAAGGCTTTTACCCAGAGCTCACAACTTCGCCAGCATCAGAGAATTCATGCTGGTGAGAAGCCCTTTGAATGTGTTGAATGTGGGAAGGCTTTCACTCAGAACTCACAACTTTTCCAGCATCAGAGAATCCATACAGATGAAAAACCATATGAATGTAACGAATGTGGAAAGGCTTTCAATAAATGTTCAAACCTTACTCGCCATTTGAGGATTCACAGTGGTGAGAAGCCCTATAACTGTAAGGAATGTGGGAAGGCCTTTAGTAGTGGCTCAGATCTTATTCGTCATCAGGGAATTCATGCTAGCCAATAATAAAAACATGACTCTTGGCACCTTCATATTTTAGGCAAAAACTCATGTTTAGTAGTTACTATCTTCCACTGTGTTTTACTTATATGTAAGTTTTCAGTCCAAATGCATTTCACTCTAGGATATGAATTCAGAGCCTAACTTGACATCCCCTCCCTATTGTACCAATGCCAGTTTCTGCATCGTTTGGTGCTATGTTATGTTCTTGTTTATATTTGCTTGTGTTTTAGCGTTCTTTTTTTTCTGATATTTGTTCTTGCATTAGTATCACACTGTTTAAATTGTGACTTTTCATAATTTGAAATTCCTTGTGGAATTATAACTTTGCTTTTGAAATCAGTGTTAATCTTTTTGTTTCATTTCACAAGTTTATATTTTTATTGTAAAACAAATAATCAGAAATCATAAAAAGGCAGAAGCTAAAAAAGCCAAAATTAATATAATTATGCTATACGGATGACTACTCTCAACTTGGGAGAGCAAATTCTGCTAGACTTCATATTTTAAGGAAGTGTAGTCTTGGCATGTATGCCGTATCTTCACTCACTTTTATCATGTCAAACACATAATTGCCATTTCAGTAAATATAGATTATCATTTTTAATGACATGTAACTTTTTTAGACAACTATTATTCAAGTTAAGGTTGCCTCTACATTTTTATAATTATGTACATTTTTATCTTTAGATGCCTGTTTTTTTCTTTTAAAATATTTAATTGCTGAAATTAATCATATTTTCTCTTTGTAAACTATTTTGTCCCTTTTCATTAATCCAAATTCTAATGCCATACTGGAAAAGTAATCACTGTTACAGAATGTTTATTTTTCCAGATACTTAACAAAATTTTTTCTTATATATGTTAGCAGTGTTTTATTTCTTATGTATAAATATATACAATCGTGTATGTATTGGTTTGCTGTGAGGACTCAGTGAATTGATTTAAGGTACTTAGATCTATTCCTACCAACTAGTATATGTTTAATAAACATTTTCCTCTATTATCATTGACCTACTTGTTCTTATAATTGTCTTCATCATGATTTGTGAAAACAACTTTAGCCATGTTGTTTACCTCTTGTCAAAATCAAAGAATTCATAAAGGAAGAAGAAAAATAATTAAAATGACTACAAGAAAGAAAGCCTTTCTTCTACTACTCATTGGTCAATGTGGAATTGTAAAAGGGAAACAGAAGGTTTGTGTGGGCAGTCTTTATTCAGACTTCATCCTTCATGCCTTATGAAGAATGCCTTGGCTGTAACAATGGCAGTTGAACATGCAGCAGGAAGAGATGAGGATATTTACCTAATTGGTTCCAAAACAGCAGAGAGCATACAGATCTTGTTCTTTGCGCAGAATAGGGAAAATAGTAACAATAGATGGCCTTCAAATATCTGAGTATTAATTCAGGATTCCCTCTTGATTAACCTGGGTTAAGGAAATATATCACTTTACATATATTTAAATGCAAATGAAACTAACAACACAATTGAAAAACCTGTGGCAATAAAAGCTCTATTGAAGGGTTTTTAACCTAAAGTGCATGCATATATTAAAATGCTATAAAGAGTATTAATAATAAAAAAGTATTAATAAATAGTATAGAATCCAAGAACCTAAAATAAGCAAGTGTATTTTGGGAGGAGGAAGGCATTAATAATTATAAAAAAATAAAAATTATCTAATGCAAAAAATTTATTTTATGGAAAAGAGACAATTTTAATGATTTCAGTGATGAAATAAAGATGACAAATAAATGGCATTGAGAATGAAAAATTGAAACAATGGTATGTTTAAACTTAAAAGGACCCTTTTGGAGTGATGAAAATGTGGATTTAGTGGCCTAGATGGCACAAATTTGTGACTATGCTGAAAACCACTAAACACGTTAAAGGGTGAATATTATGGTGTATATTTTGTATCTGGTTAAATAAAAAACATAAAATTTAGTGTGTTTGGAAAAAAACTAAAAATCTGAACAAAGTCTGTGATTTTAATAAAGAAATTGACTTCAAATCAGAATTGACTGGAGAAGAGGTGGGATTTTAATAGACGCCTCCAAAAGGAACACTTTAAATTAGAGCAAATAATTTAAAAAATATTTAAAAAGTCAAATAGCTATGCTAAAAACAGCAAAAAAACAGATATTTTTATAGGTGAAATCTATAAAATATTTTAGGAACTTCCACGACAGGCTGAAATAGCATATTATTATTAGGAATTTGTCATAATTCTTAGTTAAAACTTTTTAGAGGGCTGGAGTGTAGCTCAGTGGTAGGGTGCTTGCCTAGCAAGTGCTATGAGGCCATGGATTCAATCCTTGGAACCTCAGGAAAAAAAAAAAAAAAAACTTGTTAGAACACAAGGGATAATACATCCAGAATCCAGTATGAAAATAGGCTGTTACACATTGCTGGTGGGACTGCAAATTGGTGCAACTACTCTGGAAAGCAGTAAGGAGATTCCTCAGAAAACTTGGAACCACCTTTTTTCTAAATATAATACTTAATGGTACTGGGGATTGAACCCAGGGGCACTCGACCACTGAGCCACATCCCCAGCCCTATTTTGTATTTTATTTAGAGACAGGGTCTCACTGAGTTGCTTAGGGCCTCGCTGAGTTGCTGAGGCTGGCTTTGAACTCGCGATCCTCCTGCCTCAGCCTCCCAAGTGCTGGGATTACAGGCGTGCGACACCACGCCTGGCTGGAACCACCATTTGAACCAGTTATTTCCACTTCCTGGCATATACCCAGAGGACTTAAAATCAGCATACTATGTTGATGCAGCCACATCAATGTTTATAACAGGTCAGTTCACAATAGCTAAGCTATGGAACCAACCTAGGTGCCCTTCAACAGATGAGTGGATAAACAAAATGTATATATACACAATGGAATATTAGCCATAACAAAAAATGAAATTATGGCATTTGCTGGTAAATAGATGGAATTGGAAACTATCATGCAAAGTGAAACAAGCCAATCCCCCCTAAAAAACTAAAGGCCAAATGTTCTCTCTGATATGTGGATGCTAACATACAATAAGGTAGTGGGGGGAGATGGAAGTTCATTGGATTAGACAAAGGGAGGAATGGGAATGGGAAAGAGAGAAGAATGAACTGGACATAACTTTCCTATGTTCATATATGAATACACGACCAGTGAAACTCCATATCATATACAATCAAAAGAATGGGAAGTTGAGCTGGTGTTGTGGCTCAGTGGCAGAGAGCTTGCCTAGCATCTATGAGGCACTGGGTTTGATTCTCAGCACCACATATAAGTAAATGAATAAAATAAAGGTCTATCAACATCTAAAAAAAATGTTAAGAAGAATGGGAAGTTGTACTCTGTATATATAATATGTTAAAATACACTCTACTGTCATACCTAAAAAGAAAAAAGTTTTAAAGAAAAAACAAATATGCTGTTATAAAACTTGCAAATCAAATCTAGTAATATTGGAAAAAAATAAATACCTGTCCATTTGAATTTCAAAGAAAAAAATTTTTAAGGAAGATTCTAATAAGTCCTTATACAAAGTTGCTCCTTGCTTTCTGAAAGTTGGGAATCTCATTGATTTAGATAACTGAAAGCACATGTAAGGGAATACAAAAAGAAAAGAAAAATGGAGGCAAACCTCATGGACTAGAGATGGCCGGAGGGGCACCAGGAGGGTCTTGGTTTTATAGTAGAACCAGGTCATGGGAGGAGATAGTGACTTTGGTGGGTCCTTTGGATGGGCAGGGGGCAGGACCAGGTCATGGGAGGAATTTTGGTGGCAGGATCATTTAGCGAGTGGCAGGAGGGCAGGTAGGGGAACAGGAATTCTAATTATCCATATCCTTCAATAACGATATTGTTTACTATCGGAACTCAGGAACCAAGTAGATTTGGATAGCAAAGTACTCCTGGAGTACAATAGAAGATAATGCTCATGAAATTTCTAGAGTTCAGATTACTAAGCTCTATAAATGAAAGTATCTTATTAAACCCAATATCTTTCAAATGTGTTACTGAACCTAGGTTTGGAAATATCCCACAGAAAAACCAATGTCAGAAACAAGTGTTGGGAATAAGGGAAGGCTTTATTCAGTGGCCAAAAAATGGAGAAACCTGGGCTCACCAGTCAGTTTCTTAATTCCAGGGGGTTGAGGTATTACAGGTACAGGATAAGAATGATGCAAGAATGCAGCCTGGTGGCACATGCCTGTAGTCCCAGTGGCTAGGGAGGCTAAGGCAAGAGGATCACGAGTTCAAAGCCAGCCTCAGCAGAAGTGAGGCGCTAAGCAACTTGGCGAGACCCTGTCTCTAAATAAAATACAAAAAATAGGGCTGGGGATGTGGCTCAGTGGTGGATTGCCTTGGTACCAAAAAAAAAAGAAAAAAGAAAAAATCCTTGGTACAAAAACAAAAAAAGAATGATAGGGACTAATATAGGTGAGGAATATTCATTATTCATGTTTCTTTCTGAAAATAGGCACAGCTTTTCTAGAGGGAAATACCTTGAGCAGAGAATAATGAGAAAAGAATCTACACCCTTCTGTTCTGAATTCATTTTTATCCCTTCCTGTCTCAAAACAAAAAACTATATGGAATCAAAAACCTTCTGCTCCCTTCACTCTGCTGGAAGCTGGAGGGTGCTAGGCCCTGTGCAGTAGTGCATAGAATTCTAGTTTTTTTCCTCCTTTCTCTATATATTGGGCTCAGAGATTACACTGTGCCTCTATGTGAATAATGGACATTTAGCATTTATCAACATGAAAAAATAAATTTTGGCGGGGTGGGGGGAAGAAAAGCTATTTGAACCAAAGGACTTCAGATACGTGGTAGCAAATTTACAAAAATCAGTCTTTCATTATAAGTCATTAGGGAATAAAATGAGAGGGATGAGATTCTATTCACAAAAGCAAATAAAATATCACACACATTTAGAGATTTGGAATAAACTACTTGTGGTAGTAAATAAACTTTGTAGTGGGGGTGGGGGGTACCAGGAACTGAACTCAGGGGCAACTGACCACTGAGTCACATTCCCAGCCCTATTGTGTATTTTATTTAGAGACAGGTTCTCACTGAATTACTTAGCACCTTCCTTTTGCTGAGGCTGACTTGGAACTCTCCATCCTCCTGCCTCAGCCTCCTGAACCATTACAGGTGTGGGTCACTGCACCCGGCCACTTCTGGTAGTAGATGAAAGGATTAAAAAGTACTTAAGTCTATTATCAAGAATACAAACAACAACAGGTGTTGGCGAGGATGTGGGGAAAAAGGTACACTCATACATTGCTGGTGGGGTTGCAAATTGGTGCAGCCACTCGAAAGCAGTATGGAGATTCCTTCGAAAACTAGGAATGGAAACACCATTTGACCCAGCTATCCCTCTCCTTGGCCTATACCCAAAGGACTTAAAATCAGCATACTACAGTGATGCAGCCTCATCAATGTTTATATCAATAGAGGAATGGATAAAGAAACTGTGGTATATATACACACTGGAATATTATTCAGCCATAAAGAATAATAAAATTATGACATTTGCAGGTAAATGGATAGAATTGGAGAAGATCACGTTAAGTGAAATAAGCCAATCCCAAAAAACCAAAGGCCGAATGATTTCTCTTATAAGTGGTTGATGACACATAGTGGGGGTGGAGGAAGGCACAGGAAGAATGGAGAAGGGATGGATTGCATAGAAGAAAATGAGCGGTGGGGAGGGGGTGGGGAAGGAAAGATAATAGAATGAGACAAACATCTATACCCTAAGTATATGTATAAATATGCAAATTGTATGATTCTACTTTGTGTACAACCAGAAAGATGATAGTTGTACTCCATTTGTGTACAATGAAGTACAATTAAAAAAAAAATAGTAAAGGGGGGGAAAAAGTACTTAATTTTTGGAGAATATAACTAAGGATGCAGAGGGATGAAGCACTTCTGTACTATTTTTTAACTGCATTGTTAATTTTACCCCCCACACAAACTTTTACCAGTGCCAAAAATATCCCCTCTGTGCCAGATGCAGTGACCTTTTAAGCAACTTAGTGAGACCCTGTCTCAAAATAAAAAGTAAAAAATAAAAAGGGTTGGGGATGTGGCTCAGTGGTTAAGTGCCCCTGGGTTCAATCCCTATGCCTCCCTGCCAAAAAAATCCCTTCTGTAAAATACAGGATCATTTAGTAAGCTTATATACCCATTGCTATTCCTGTTTAAGATTTTTTTTTGTTAATTTTAGATTTAGAATTTTTTTTTTCACTCAGAAGCAAGTACAAAGGCACAGAAGAAAAACTACAGTGATCTTTAAAGTAGCAAAAATGATGCAGTCTGGCTCAGAAATCAACAGGATGGACTATGTCAGGGATATTTGATGTCTTTCAGAGTATTTACTTTAAAAAGGCTTTATAACCTTTACTGTAAATGTTAATGAACATATGGTAATAAGAAGTTTGTTTTTTTTTAATCTAGAAACAAAATTCTCAACTGTCACTAATAATAGAAAGTAGAACATGAAAGGCCCTCCATTTCTTAAAAGTTACCATTAAATCAGGGCTGGGGCTGGAGCTCAATGTTGGAGCGCTTGCCTAGCACATGTGAGGCCCTGGGTTCAATCCTCAGCACCACATAAAAATAAATAAATAAAGGCATGCTGTCCATCTATAACTACAAAAAAATTGTTTTTAAGTTACCATTATAAACAATTTGATGACTCTACCAACTTTCTCTCTCTCTCTCTCTCTCTCTCTCTCTCTCTCTCTCTTTTTGTGGTGATGCAGGGCTCGTCACATGCTAGGCACTTTACCAAAGGACTATACCCAACCCTTGCACGTTTTTCTAAACTCACATGTAGATGTGTATACAGTTTTTTTGTTTGTTTATTTTTGTTGTGGTGCTGGGGATTTAATATGGGGCACTTTACCACTGAGTCACATCCCTGTGGAGAGTCAGCCGGTCCTGTGTATTGGCAAAAAGCCAAGCCCTGGAAACATTCCTTGCCAAGGGCAAGAAAGTTACGAGCTTTGACTCTCAGCTCTAGTGCTAAGAGTTATCAGATGCGCCAGGACACTGGGCATCCTGGATACAGCAGGATAATGACAGAATGTTCTTAGCACTGCAACAGTAGGATAGCTGCAAAAAATGTTTCCAGCTCTGTAACTTTTTAGTGCACAAAGCAGCCTCTGACAACTCACAAGCCTTGAACAATGTGCAATGCCCCTGTTAGCCCCAAAAGACCAGGCCAGATGCAAACCTCACGAATCACCTCAGCTGTTTATTCAGGAACAAAGTTTCACACCGGAACAGGGGATGCAGGGATGAAATGGGCCAGTGGATCCATTTTCCTGATGGAAAATGAGCCACTGAACAAAGAAAGGGACTGGGTTTATGTAAGTTATTTTGAGGGGTGGTCTAGTGAACATATCCATTTCCTTGGGCACTCAGGAATTTGAACTTTTTTGGGTCGGGTATCTGTGGGCAGAGTCTGGAGAGGAGATTAGCGCCTCCTAGAGTCTGTTGCTTTAGAGCTGATAAAACACCTCCTCCCTGTCTGCAGCCAGCACCTAGAAAATCTTTGATTCGGGAGATGAAGGTTGTCAGTGCATGGCCTTCTTTTTCACTCCCTTTTCCCAACCAACTCACATTATCTTGGGAATTTTTTCATTTTCCATATCTATTAGCTCCTATAGATTAGCTTCCTGATTATGAGACCCTATATAATAAACTTGTGGAGCTAGTTCTGGATCACTGTTCCTTCATCAGGGTGCAGTGTCCCACCTGGCCCCAGATTTCCTTGATAACATCTCTGTGTTTGTCTCTGTGGTTTTATCCAGTCGCCCCTACTCCAGAATCCTTTGTGGATGCTGCATGGGTTGTGGCACAGCCTCAGCTCTTCTTTTTTTTTTTTTTAATTTTGAGATAGGGTCTCACAAAGTTGTTGAGGCCTTATTGAGTTACTGAGGCTGGTCTCCAACTTGTGATCCTTTTGCCATATCCTCCAAGTCATTTCCATTGCAGGTTTGAGCCATTTTGTCTGGAGATATTTTGATGTCCTGGGACCATGCTGATACTGAAGGGACTGCCCCTCTCTGGACTGGCTATTGGTAGAGACAGAAAATAACTCACTTCAAGCATACATTTCATATGCAAACCAGCCCATCCAGAGTCCATAACCCTAACTTTGCAGGCCTCTCACCCTGGGTCACTATCCCACTGCCCTAACCAGTCCAGGACTAGGTACCAGACAACTAAGAACAGCCCTATGCCTTAGAGTTCCCTGAAATTATTTGAACTAGTCAGTCCTAATTCTGCTTATCCTGCCTTGCTCACTTGGCCCTGTGGAAACTTCAGTAAAGTCTCTTACCAACTTCTCTCCCTCATTCTCTCTGCTCCTAATGCTCTTATTCGCTTCTGTTGCTGGTGCTTCCCTAGGTGGCCCTATAGGACTCAGTGTGTCGCTTGCCTTAGGGATCTGTGAGTATAATAAACTTCTTCTTTCATTCCTTCATGACAGTTGTTTTTGTGATTGTGTTTTATCAAACCTGATTAAAACTGACTATATATATGTGTGTGTGTGTGTGTGTGTGTGTGTGTGTGTGTGTGTATTTTTTTTTTTTCAGTGCTGGGGATTGAATCCAGGGTCTTGTGCTTGACCGGCAAGCACTCTACTAACTGAGCTATATCCCCAGCCCTGACTATAATTTTAATTATATTAAAATCATCTTTGTTAGTATATATAAACCCACTTTACTACTATAATATATATATTATATTTCATTTCTTTTCTTTTTTTTGGTATCAGGGATTGAACCTGGGGGGTGCTTTACCACTTGAGCTCAACCATTTTATTTTATATCTTGAGACAAGTTTTTGCTAAGCTGCTAGGGCCTCACTAAGTTGCTGAGGCTGGCCTCAAACTTGCAAACCTCCTGCCTCAGCCTCCCAAGTTGTTGGAATTATAGGCATGCATCACTGTGTCCAGACACTCACCTGTGTTTTTTTTTCTTTTTATTAACAAGAAGTTTATTTAAACAACAAGACGCTTGACTTACAGGGAAAACTATCTAGGAATCTTTTTTTTTTTTTTTAAGAGTAATTTAGGCTGGGCGTGGTGGTGCACGCCTGTAATCCAAGTGACTTAGGAGGCTGAGTCAGGAGGATCACGAGTTCAAAGCCAGCCTCAGCAACTTAGCGAGGCCTAAGCAACTCAGTGTGACCCTGCCTCTAAATAAAATACAAAATAGGGCTGGGGAGGTTGTGGCTCAGTGGCCGAGTGTCCCTGAGTTCAATCCCTGATTCCCCAAAAAAAAAAAAACAAAGGGTAATTTACCCCTACTTAAAGACAGATTGCCCTACATGTAACAGCTACGTACAAAAAAGTTATCAAATTCTCCTCGGTTTTACAATGATAAATGAAAAACATTAAAATTCTCCAATCGAAAAAGGTATGCAAGGATTTTTATGTTGTTCAGGTTTTTTCTGTTTGTTTTTTGTTAAAACAGTGAGAGCAAAATAACTTCCTGGAATATAAAGATCAGAGCTGAATGAGCATGCCACTAATGGAGAAAGGGAATAATTTCGCAGAACCAGTATTTTCCCCATCCCATCTCTATTTGATGTCAATCAAAACATATCATTGAGCCGGGGGCGGTGGTGCCTGTAATCCAAGCGACTTGGGAGGCTGAGTCAGGAGGATCGCCAGTTCAAAACCAGACTCAGCAACTTAGCGAGACCCTAAGCAACTCAGTGAGACCCTGTCTCTAATAAAATACAAAATAGGGCTGGGGATGTGGCTCAGTGGCCGAGTGTCCCTGAGTTCAATCCCTGATTCCCCAAAAAAACAAAAACAAACAATCAAACAAAAAACATATCATTGGCCATTTAGTTAAAAAAAATGCAATACGCTTATGCACATACACCAATTACTTTATGTACAATAAAGGAATGGGGAAGGGGGAAATGAAAGAATAGAGAAAACTATACTGAAGCAGTCAGGATGTGGTGGAACCAAATTGCGGTTTTCTAATTAAGAATCTATTCTTGGTCCGGAGGAACAGAGCACTGCCTTTCAAGGAAGCATGTGCTTCCTCGAGAACAGGAGGAACTGCCCAAATTATGGGTAAGCTAGAGTCCACTTGCCCTCTGGAAATATCAGCCTACATTCCTCATTTTGTGAATTAGGGGAAGGAGAGCAACACAGCAGATATCAAGACATGTTATTCCAGTTTCTCTGGAATCCTCAAAGTAGTTGCTTGAGGATTGCTTCTAGAAGTGTAAATGGGGCTGAAGTAAAGTAGCAGGTTCCCTTTTTAGTAGACACCTCCTCTCTGCTGCTGGAACACATCAAGTGTGCCTTCACCCTTCATTTCCAACCGTGCAGGGTGTCTGTTTCATTAATTGGCTGCCCATCAAATCGGAATCTGATCTGCCTCATCGACAAACCCTGTCGTTCACAAAAAGCTTTCATTAGTTTACTAAGTGGTGTAGCCTCTTAATCATAAACTGCACCACAGAACCATCCTGCCCGCCACCTTCAAGTTAATATGATCGTTGTTCCCAGTATTGACTCCTTCCTTGGGCTTTTCGTCGTGGGGAGCGCCGGAGTCTCCTCAGCTGCCTCTTCACAAAAGAGGTACCAGGTCCGCAGGAAGGAGCACACGAGCTGCGCCAGGAGCGGCAGGGGAAGGAGGCCCCCCACCTGTGTTTTAATACCATGTGAGGCCATTTGCTTTCCCATAACCTTGCTGGTGCTAGGTTTTCAGATTTTAAAATATTTAAAAATATTTATTAATCTAATGGTGAGGGGTGAGGGGAGGGAGATTGAGATGCATGAGGCTCATAGATTCGCCTTTTGACAATTGTGGATTTAGACGCCAAGGTGGGATGCGTCCAGGAAAGCTTCACAGAGGAGGCAGCATTTGCTGCCTTGTGACTTGATTCACCCGTGTAGCTATAGTCCCAGGGAGGAAGTCAGGACTGGTTACCCCCTTGCCTTATATACAGAAGGTGCTTAATAAATGTTTATCATGTTAAATGTTCACTTGTAGATAGGAGTTTTGCTCAGATGTAGAGAGATCAAGGCCCAGGCTGTAATCTGGGCTGCTGGGGCATCTCCTTTCCTGGTTGTAGGAACGAAGCAGCTCTCTTTGCTGCAGAAGGCCCCACATGGGAATCCTAGCTCCAGTGGAGATGACACCTCTAGAAACTCCCTCGGGATCTTCCTAGTAGAGTTTTGAGGGGCTGAACAGAAACCCCTCGGTAGGACCACTGGGCCTGAGAGCATCCCTTCCTAACAGAGAGGGCAAGTTGTGGGAACACATAGAAACTGGAGTGGCCCCAAAGTGTGAGAAGAAAGGTGATAGTTAAATTGTTACAGCACATGGTAGGTGTTCAGTAAATTTTGGATGGAGGAAAACTCCAGATTTGAGGGCATCTGTAAAGGTGGAAAAACAAGACATACCAGGGGAGGGCATGTCAGCAAACGATAAATCAAAATAAGTGTCACCAGCTGAATATGATCCCCTCTTCCACCATCCATCTAGAATACTGGAAAGCCTTGGCGAGCCAGGCAAGTTCTTACTGCTTCTTTTTCTTTTTTTTCTCCCCTGCACTGCCTTTCAAGGACCATGTGCTTCCTCAAGAACAGGAGGAACTGCCCAAATTATGGGTAAGCTAGAGTCCACTTGCCCTCTGGAAATATCAGCCTACATTCCTCATTTTGTGAATTGGAGGAAGGAGAGCAACACAGCAGATATCAAGACATGTTATTGCAGTTTCTCTTTGGAATCCTCAAAGTAGTTGCCTGAGGATTGCTTCTAGAAGTGTAAATTGGTGCAATCACTTTGGGAAACAATTTCATAGTTCCTTATAAGATTAAGCACATACTTATTAACCCAGAAATCCTACTGTTAGGTATCTACCAGAAGAAATAAAATATGTCCATATAAATATATGTATGTTTATAGCAGTTTTATCTGACTGTTCATAGCAGTTTTATTGAAAATAGACACAAATATCAGTCAGCGGGTGAATGGGTGAGCAAAATGTGATATGACCATATAATGGAGAACTATTCAGCAATTTTTAAAAAAGGAACAAAGTACTAATACATATAACAACATGAATGAATTCCAAATCATTGTGCTGAGTAAAATAAACCAACAACAATAGAGTGCATCATATGTGCACTAGAGCTCACTCGCTCACTTTCTCCCCCCACCCCCTTTCAGTCTTCCTCTCTACAGCTTACAATGAATGTTGAACGGGAAGACAGATATAAGGAGTTTGTTAGGATGCCATGCAAATGACAAGCATGAAACAGATGAAAGGTAAGGTGGATTCTGAAGTTCCAGTGTATTCTCATTTCATAGAAATTCTAGACAGGACAGCCCACAAAAAGGGGAGAAAAACAAGCCATTTCCCTGCAGCTGTAGGGGAAGGGGACGTTTGGTTAAGTTAGGGTGGTCGCAGGTGCCTCTAAGTGCAACGGTGCTAATGGAACTGAGGTAGACTAAATATAATTTTAAAAACCTACAAACGGACTTTACTGACAACTCAATTAAATAAAATAAGAGCTGGGCGTGGTGGCGCACGCCTGTAATCCCAGCGGCTCGGGAGGCTGAGGCAGGAGGATCGCGAGTTCAAAGCCAGCCTCAGCAACTTAGCGAGGCCCTAAGCAACTCAGTGAGACCTGTCTCTAAATAAAATACAACATAGGGTGGGAATGTGGCTCAGTGGCCGAGTGCCCCGAGTTCAATTCCCGGTTCCAAAAAATAAAATAAATAAAATAGTAAAAAATAAATGAAATGCAAGTTCATTCGCTGTCTCCCTGCCCTGTGTTCCGGTATTACTGGTTAGAAATGTGCAAATTGCTACTGGGTTGTTTTGCAAAAGGGTTCTTCCGAAAGTATTTGTTTCATGCATTAACGTCTCTCCTATTAATTTTATTATCATTGATTATACCATTGCTAACTGACCGGTGTGCCAGGTCGGGTCTCAATGTTCACGGGGTCGGAAGGTCTCCGGCGTCGGGTGCAAATCTCCAAGAAGACAGTCAACAGCGCCAAGGGTAATTACAACTTGCCTGTGCTACACTGAGGAAAGCGAATTAACCCTGAGATCCGCCGGAAAGCTGTTGTTCTTGTTTGTAGGCTAGTCGGCCGCATGCGATTTTTATTGGCCAATGTAGGAGAAGCCGTCCTCTCTTGCGGCGCACCCATTGGCTAAGAGTTCTGTCTGAGAATGATTGGGTCGTCACTCCCGCCTTTGCGTTACCTGGAAACCAACTTTCCGCCTATTAACAGGTGATCACGTTCCCTACTGGCCAGTGTCCGCAGCCCGCCCTCACGTAAGTCGCGGGCGGGCGCTAGGTAGGCAGACGCGGCCGGGCGGAGAAGGCTCATTAAGGTTCCGCAGCTTTGGGATATTGAGGCAAGAGGCCTCCCGACCTGGGGCCTTGGGGGACCGCGCGGCGGAGGCTCGTCGACTTCACCTTGCGCAGCTCGGAAGTCGGTCCTCCGCCAGCGCGTGAACTGGGATTTGGGCTCAGAACCTGAACGGTGGAACTCCGGCTGCCGCCAGCCCCTTCCTCAGTCCGCCGGACTCGCTGGGCCTCTGGCTGGGGCTGATCCTTGTGATTTCCTGACCTCCGACCCATGGGTTCTCGAGATTTAAAAAAAAAAGAAAAACGGATTTTTTTTCTCCTGACCACCTGGGAAAAAACACCCTTTTATTTTTCCGCAGGTGTTATTTTGCAGTACTCCTTGAGGAAGAGGGTGGCCAGCGGGTTCAGGTTTATTAAATTCCTTTTATATTGTGTTTACAATAATATAGCGCCCCAACTCTTTTGTAAAAAAAAATCCCATTCTTTTCTAGTTGTATTAGAGGAATGCCTGTGATAAGGGCAACCATTTACAGTGGATTTGGGATTTGTTGTTGCTAATTGAACCAATTAGTGTTGATTGCCCAGCAACTTTTCAGGCTTTATAAAATTTATATATACATATATATGTATATACATATATATATTTGTAGTTATAGATGGACAGAACGTCATCATTTTTTTGTTTATTTTTATGTGGTGCTAAGATCGAACCCAGTGCTTCACACATGCTAGGAAGCTCTCTGCCACTTAGCTACTACAGCCCCAGCCCTGCGAAATCTTACTTAATTTGAGAAATTTCTGTGAAAAGCAGTGCAAGTTATTTTGGAATTCTTTTCTTCTTAAAAAAAAAATCTTGGTTTAGGTGTCTTAATAGTAGTAATTCCTCACTTTTTTGTTTATTTTTGGCACATGTATAGAGTGATTTTTGTAAAAGGAATGCCCATTGAAAGAGGTTTTGTGATTTTGTTTACAAAATATAATGTTGGGTTTGATTCTTTTAATAATGATAATGACACTGACTTCTCAACTCCTTTAATGCTTTGTTGTGCCCCGTGGCTTGGGACCCACCAAGAAGACCACCAGAGACCATGATCAATGCAAGCAACAAAGAGTCATTTGTTAGCAAGCTCGAGCTTGGACCTCCGCGCACACGGCAACCGGTGACGCTAAGAGGCCCCGAGCTCAAATTCAGCAGGGTTTTTATAATGAAAGATAAGCAGGTTTACAGTGTTCTTTTGGATTGGTATGTCAGCAAAGTTTGCTTTTGGGCTAGCCTGACTGCTAGAGGATGGGTGGTTCTGCGGATAGGATAAGGGAGGGAACATTCTGCAGTTTTTGTTTTGTTTTGTTTTTCTTTTTTGCAAGCACAGAGAGCAGTCTGAGAGAAACCTCTTATCTGCACAAGCGCAACCATTTTCTATCTTTTCAGCTTGATGGATCTCTTTCATACAACTTATTTCATAAGTGTCACTGAGAGCATCATGCAGAAAAGGAGTCAAGGATTTTACCATGTCAGAAGGATGCAGGACATAGAACAGGCTCATGCCCCTTTCCAGGTCTTCAAATGTCTTCTTCTGCCTTTGTTTATTGATTAAGACAGGACTTTGTCATTTGTCTTGGCCCCAGCCATGTTTAGAGATTGGTCTACAATTTTTTTCTTCTTAATTTCTTTCTATATTTGTGATAGTTTTCTCATTTCAGTAGAAATTGGAAACTTCTAAGTCTGTTTTTCTCAGATGCATTTGAAGGAAAGTTTCCTTGTAAGGCCAGACTTAGGGCTTATTTTGCAAGTTTCACCAAGTGGTCTTTTCATCCTTATACATATTATATTTCCTTCTTTGGATATTGTCATGGGTTTCCATGGATTCTCAAGGATATTGTATTTCCTTCTTTCCCTTTCATCAGTTTAGAGGCATTTGCTTTCCCAAGTTTTATTTCCTTCTTTTTCTTTGTTGGATCTAGCTTATAGAACAGATCCCAGTCAGAAAGGATAATTTGAGGTATGTGGAGGGTTTCTTTTTGGCTGTAAAGAAGCACTGAGAGCTGGACACAGTGGCACACACCTGTAATTGCAGCAGCTTGGGAGACGGAGGCAGGAGGTTCATGAGTTCAAAGTCAGCCTCAGCAGTGAGGCCTTCAGCAGCTCATTGAGACCCTGTCTCTAAATAAAATATCAGAAAGGGCTGGTGATGTGGCTTGGTGGTTAAGCACTCCTGGGTTCAATCCCTGGTACCAAAAAAAAAAAAAAGCACTGAGCATCTGACAAAGGCCTTGGAACCAACAACTTCTACTGGGATTTCAAATCCAGATCTCATTAGCTGTCTGACTTTGAACCTATCAATGAACTTCTCTCTACCTTTAATTCACCAGCACATAGGGTGACTGATGCCAGGTCACACATCAGTGACCCAGTGAAGTACCTAGTGCTTACATCTCTAAGCCTTTGTTCTATTAATTGAAGAAATGCTGCTGTGAACACATGGACATGAACATAGGGTGTTGCTGGCATTAACTGTCCTTACAGTTTACAGACAAGCTTCTTCTTATTTTCAGACTGCTCCTGTCTTCTTTCATTATCCTCCTCCCACCTCCCCCCCCCCCAAGTATTGGAGAGTCAAACCAGGACCTTGGGCATGCCTCATTATTTTTTTTCATTTTTATTATGTTTTGTTTATTTTTTGCATTGCTGGGGATTGAACCCTGGGCCTTACATATTAGCACACAATCTACCACTGAGCTAAGTCCTCTAATAACTTATTAAACTAACATATTTATGAATATATTTTAGGATGCAAATATTGCTTTGCTCTATTGAATGTTTTTAATAATTAGTTTATTTTCTATTTATTTTAATGTTTCCACTAAATTGTTGTATTTTGTGGTTTTTTTACATCAAAAATTAAAATTTATTTTTACCTAGGAAAGGTCCGTAAAAATGTGCATAGTGATGTGTTCTTTCCTGTTTTGTAATGGAGAATTATAAAGAAAAAGGATGATAGAATTGCAGTGAGAAGAGGGTGAAAAATTAGAGTTCCAGAGAGCCAGGGTCACAGGTTTTCTGGAAAGTTTATATGGGGACACTTGTCAGGTCTGTCAGTCTACCAAACAGGGCACTCTCTGAATGGTACCTTATATTTGTAGACATGATGCTGTAAATGCTATTTTAGTGTCTTGAGGGGTTTTATATTTGAGGAGTTTACAAAGAGTCCCTTGTAGGCTTCAAGTCCCTTCTTCTCCTGCTTTATTTACTCTTTGTACTTTCCCCTAACCTGGTATTACATTAGTCCATAGTGTGGTCCTTGGACCAGCATAATCATCACGTAGAAAGTATGAGAAATACAGATTCCCAGACTACTGAATCAGAAATTCTGGGGTTGAGACTCAACAACAGTATTTAACAAGCTCTCCAGATGGGTCTGATGCTTGCACACCAAAATTGGACACACACTGGATTAGACAATTTTTGAGTTCTTGCTAACGTAACCGACAATGTGCTCATTGCCTGGTCCTTGCATCCAGCACCTGGATCCTCTTGGAATCCCCAAACCCCATGGGAGTTTCCTAGTCCTTCCTACTGGAAGTCCATTTTCAGAGTTCCTGAACTGCAACTGGCTTTGGTATCTGGTGAGTTCTGTGAAATGTGTCTGTTTGTGACATTCCAGGAGGGGACCAGGGTATAATTTACTGTCTACTGCTACAGACTTCAAGTGGTATTCAGAAGGCAAAGGAGAAGCTATGCTTATGTTCTGAAGTGCTTCCCACTAAATGGTGAAATGGACCCTCTCCATAGCTGTTTTTTACTTTATCTCCTTATAGACTTTGCAGGGTAAATGTAGTTTGTGTAAACATCTCTTCTGGGTGATGCATGTTTGCATATATTTATGTGAACATGTAAAGTCTGCATGTCTGGATATCTCCCCCAGAGATATGTATCATTTATTTGTCCATTCTCTCATATCTGTAGTGTCTAGTTTATTCCACTTTATTTTCTGTCATTGTACCTATCCCTTATCTGAACATATATTAAATGGTTTTTTTAAATAGATAAATATTCTGTTTCTTTTTGTTTTTCCTCACTTTAGAGCCTTCTACCTACTAGTGCTTCTTTGTGGAACCAGCTGGTTTCAGGACCTTCTGGGAGGCCCTGGCTTCTGAATCTTTCTCATCTTCCCTGCTGTATCCTCTCTCTGGCCACGCCTGGCTATTGGTGCCACCCTGTGGCTGTGGGTAATAGAGCAGGTATGTGGGTGGCCATTTCTTTCCTGATTCCCAGTCTCACCGTTAAGCCTAAAGGTCCCACATTCTTGTATTTAAACCTGTGTTCATTTTCCTTACCTCCCTCTCCAGGGCCTCTTGCCTGTGTTGTTGCCTCCCCACTTTTCCACTTGTATTCATCACTTGGGGATGCTATCTATGCTGCCCTCTTGTTGTGTAGACAGGAAAGGCTCCCCACTTGACTTTCTTTTGTTTCTTATTCACTGTCAACTCCAGGGCTGTCTGACACCTTCCTACATCTGGCATGATTCTTATGCACCCACGTCCCCAAGGACTCTCTCTATAGAGTGAGTCTATAGAGTGGCATTAGACTTTATGCCAAACTCCTCAATCCCATAAGCCCCCCATCACCAACCTCATCTGGTTATTTCTTTTCCCCCCCCCCCCCCACCTCTCTCCTACTTTCCTGTCTGTCTCTGTCTGTCTGTCTGTCTGTCTCTCTCTCTCTCTCTCTCTCTCTCTCTCTCTCTCTCTCGGGGATTGAACTCAGGGTTGAGTTATATCCCTATCCCATGAAGTTGCCCAGACTGGCCTTGAACTTCTGATTCTCTTGCCTCAACCTTCTGAGTCACTGGGATTATAGGTGTGTGCTGCCATGCTGGGCTTCTGCCTTTATTTCCAATCACAGATGGCTTCAGGCTAAGTTTCTCTCTAGCCACCATTTTGGCCTTATTCTATAAATCTTGGTTCAGTTTCAGTAATTGGAAATTAGTTTTTTTGTTGTTGTTGTTGTTGTGGTGGTGGTGCTGGGGATTGAACCCAGGGCCTTGTGCTTGCAACACAGGCACTCTACCAACTGAGCTATATCCCCAGCCCCTAAATTAATTTTTAATGATTACGTTGATTTATTGGTAATCTAGTTTAACTCCCCCTCCAGAGTTCCTGAGATTCAGAAGTTTTGTTCTTCCCTTTTTGTGATCATTTTTATTTAAATTTTTGTTTATTCAAACTGGAAATTCCTTCTTTAGATGTATATAGAATTTAATGACTTTTGCTTTTCTTTTGGCACTAATTTTTAAGGTGTTATATCTGGGCTTTATTCTACAGGTTTCAATCTGAACTATGTTCACTATTGTTTTTTCCAATGCATGGTTTGAAGGTCAGTTTCTTTGGCTCATCAGTGACACAGTGGTTCATATGGCTTTTAATTTCAAAAGTTTTTTTTCCCCAATTTTCTTCCTTTTTACTGATTTTTAAAATCTGATGCTATTTTATTTTATCTTTTTGATACTGGGGTACGGGGAATTGAACCCAAGGGTACTTAACCACTAAGCCACATCCCCAGCCCTATATTTTTAGAGACAGGCTCTCACTGAGTTTCTTAGTGCCTTGCTTTTGCTGAGACTGGCTTTGAATTTGCAATCCTCGTGCCTCAGCCTCCTGAGCTGCTTGGATTACAGGTGTGTGCCACTGGGCCCTGGCCCCAGCCCTTTTTTATATTTTACATAGAGACAGGGTCTCACTGAGTTATGATCCTCCTGCCTCAGCTTCCAGATCTGCTGAGATTACAGGCGTGCATCACCATGCCCGACCTGATATGTTAATTTTAACCTGACATATCCTAGATGGACGTGACTAGATTTTTCCCTCCAGCACTGTGTTTATAATTATAGATAAATTGTCACATCTCAACTCAGGTAAGAGTACAGGAAATAGGATTCCTAAAAACACTTCTCCCAAGTGGCTCTGAGACTTACAAGGCACACTCAGGTCTAGGGTATATCATTGTACCTGGTACACAGGGTCAGTAAATATCACCTTTGATTTAAATGAATGCAGCTATAAATTTTTTCTTAGGTGTTTTGTTGATGTGTATTCATTCCTGTGGAATTTAAGAGGTACTGCCCCGTCCCCTGCTTGTCCTGTTTTTTCCAGAGTCCCATTATCATCTGATCTGCTCTTAATTTATTACAAACACGGTCAGCCTGGATCTGTCTCCACTGCCTGTGTAAAAACCTGTCTACATGGAATCTAGTTTATCTCAGGATCCCACATCCTCACTCCTCCCCATGTCCATCTCTTTCTGAAGTCTTCTAGCCCCTTCATTTAATTTGTGTTCCTTACTGCCCAGCCCCAGACCTGACTTTAGTCCCCACTGAGTTGTTGTAAGCATTCCATATTGGTAGTTATTAAATCCTTGATAAGGCCATTGACCTACACTGGAATGGGGATCTAGGCTGATCCTCCTTTCTACCCCCTGGGAGCGACTGATATTTAACATTGCAAACCTTGGTTTTTACTTCCACGGGAGAAAGATTGTTGGAAGAGATTGAGGGGGTTGCAAAGATGTGAGAATAATCTTTGAGTTTGGCAACATAATGGGTGCATGTAATCCCATCAACTTTGGAGACTGTGGCAAGTGGACTGCAAGTTCACCGCTAGCCTGGGCAACTTAGTGAGACCCTCTCTCAAAAAAAAAAAAAAAAAAGAGATCTGGGATGTAGCTCAGTGGGAGAGCATTGCCTAGCATACAGAAGGCCCTGAGTTCAATCTCCAGTATTAAAAGAAAAAAAATCCTTTGAATATTTGCCTTATGATAAGGTCTTGAAGATACCTTGGTGATGGAACTTTGGGAGGAATGATTACCAGGAAATTATGGATATTGAGGAAAGGAAAGATAAACTCACTTCATATTCAACAATTCACGGAAAGTTCCTAAAGGACTCCTTCCATAAGCTAGGCCCTCAAGGCTACAGGTCAGTCGATGTCACTGAGGTTAATATATAAAGGTCAAATCTATTCATACCTTTCATCAGGGCTGGGACTGTGGGTAAAAAAATTTAAGGGGGCAAGAAAAAAACATCTCAGTAATGAGGATAACTAATGCAATATCTTTAAAATCAGAATAGTGCAAAAAGTCCATGTTGAGCAGAATTCAGGATTAGGCCCCCTTTCAACCACTCCCCTGCCCTCCCACCCCCCCATAACTGAAAGGTAAATTCCCTCAAAGTTGCATGTGTACTCTAGCCTCCTGTAGAAATCTCGGGGATTTCTGGGTCAAGTTTCAGAACCTCACTGCCACCATCATCCTGGGATCTTCTGTTTTTGCCCCACGCGCAGCGTCTTCCACCTCCTAAAATCCTGGGACCACACCAGTCTCTCCCAACCCCATTCTTGGAGTTGGGACCGAGCCAATCCCGCTATCCCGAAAATACCGGACCTAATTGGACTTCGGAAAAGACACTTGTGAACCTCGTGGCCTGTGCATTTTAACAAGGGGATTCTAAACTTGATTGTATGAGCCCTGCGAGTGGGTCTGGGGCAGCCCTGCATTCCGGTCTAAGTCGACACGCCCTCCGCCTTCCCAAAACTACACTTCCCAGAGGCCTCTGCGGTCACTTCCGTTCTCCCTTTCTGCAGTTCTTCTGGGTGTAATCCTTACATTCAGGAGCACTTCCGGCCAGTGGGTTGGGCCTATCAGGCTGGTTGGTAGGTTGGGGTTCCTCAGTGTGTGGTTGTTTCCCGCGTCTCTGCCCTTTATTTCCTGGAGCTTCGGCCTCGGGATCAGCAACTTACACCCTGCGTTCCGTGAGTGCCTCGTAGTCAGCACGACTCTCTGCTTGTTCCCATTTTAGTCACGGGGACACAGACCAGGAGAGACAGAGCTGACTCCGGGGTTGGCACCACCATGCCGTTTTTCCTTCATTGAAGTCCGTAGGGTTAAAGACAAACTCACTTCACTGTTGGGAACAAGGGCTTCACTCTGTGGTCAGATTTGGAGCTGAGCATGAGGGTGCTGGGGCATCCTGGATCCCCTTTCCCTTTTTCTGGGTTGGAATCGGGCTGCGCTGTTGATTTCTGTGGCATCCCCGACCTCTAACTGTGGGTCTTTGAACACATTGGGAGGGAGATTCTACCTAGACGCTGTCTAGGGAGAGAGAGCACTGTGGAGATCAGGAAAATGGCCACGGGAATCCTGAGAACCAAAAAGGAGGTGAGAATTACCTGTAATTACATCTTGGCTGTCAACAGGATCCCTGCCACCCCACCCCTTGCCTTTTACTGCCCTGGAGGCTGCCTTGCTGACGAATATAATTCCTTGTCCTGGAGGAGTGGTTCATCTTACATGGAGTCCTCCCTTAGCATATCCTTCTTTTCCATCCGTTCCTCAGTCTTGAAGTTAATGAGAACAACACACAGAACAGTTTCAAAAATAATACAGGGACATCCATGCTCATCTATGCAGTAATGTGGATTAAAAACAGGGACTGCAGAGGCACCCGTGGTGTGAATGGTTGAGGAGGACTCCCAGGAGGAGAACTGTCTGAGTTGTAGCCAAAGGGTTTGGTAAGTTGGAGGGTTGTGGGGAAGAGATACCCGTGGGAAGAGGGCAGGAAGCATAGTTTGTTTCAGAGACTGGGCCACTGGGCATACTACCATTGCCACAATGTGGAAGGAATATAGTAGCAAATCGACCTATTCAAGATGTAAAAATATGTACAGGTGAAGATACAGACCAGCTGTTCACACATGGAGCAGGGAGGAATATGATATGGTATGAACTGAATTTTCCATTTGAGAGCACTTTCAGCGTTTGTAATTGGGAGGTTTTCACAAAAAATTCTTGAGTTCCTGCTTCTCTGAAAATAAATCTGTCCTAAACCTGCACTGTTCTTTGGTGTCAGGCAATTTTAGCAGAACGGTGTCTTTACCATTTGGACAGAGCCTGCAGGGTCTATTTGCTGCACTTCCTACAGTCTTCCTACTGAGGTTGAAATCATTCTCAAGCTAATATTTTTGCCTGCCTCTTTCATTTCATAACCTCCCCAATCCCTGAGAGATTTGTTTAATTCCACCTCTGAGTTTGAGTGGGGACAGATCAAACAATCCTGCATACCATGCTGAGGAGTCTTTGAGTAAGCTGGGTGTTTAAGGATATTAAGGGACTCAGCATCAGAAAATCAATGGTATGTGGGAAAATAGTGGTTGACAGATTATAGAGATTTTCTGCTTTCTAATTCTTGAGAATGGTTACTAGGATGACCTTGACTTATTAAATGAACATTTATTGAGTATGGATACAGTTACCAGAATGACTTACTATCAGTTTTGATATGGGCTGATTTGGTCATGTCAGATTTTCTTTGATTATGCTTATCAACCCATGAGAATATAATCTTGCTAGAAAAAGAGATTTGTATTTAGTTTAATCTGGGACTCCTTTGGTGGGGATTTATATGTTCCTGGATAATTTTCAGAGCAGCACTGAAAGTTCAGTGTTTCTTGTTTATAAAATATTTCATTCACTGTGTTAACACCAAGAATGCGTAAGAAATCCCATTAAGGACATTTTCTAAGGTGATATTGAATCTTTTATGTATGTGCTATCTTAACCACTCATAATGTTAATAAGGAAGTATTCTGATGTGCTAGGAAGAGCCATAATTTGTGTCAACTGATATTTCCTGTCACTTCTTTCACTTTCATTAAGACCTAAGTCCTGGGGCTAGGGTTGTGGCTCAGTGGTGGAGTGCTTGCATAGCATGTGTGAGGCACTGGGTTTGATCCTCAGCATCACATATAAATAAAGGTTCATCAAAAACTAATAAAAGCGCCGGCGCGATGGCGCATGCCTGTAATCCCAGCACTTGGGAGGCTGAGTCAGGAGGATCGAGAGTTCAAAGCCAGCCTCAGCAACTTAGTGAGGCCCTAAGCAACTCAGTGAGACCCTGTCTCTAAATAAAATACAAAATAGGGCTGGGGATGTGGCTCAGTGGTGGAGTGCTCCTGGGTTCAATCCCCAGTACCAAAACAAAAACAAAAACAAAAAAACTAATAAAAATATTTTTAAAAAAGACAAGTCATATAACCAACATGTTCCTTAATATAGGTTTTTTTTTTTTTTGTACTGGGGATTGAACTCAAGGAGGCCAAGGCTCATTCAGTAGATTCCTTTTGAGTCCGATATCTGTATACTAAAATAGGAGTCTGTTATTTCCCACAACCTCCAACTACTTACCTAACATACAGTGATTAGATAGAACCAGGGAAACTGTAATAGCCACTCCTATTTAAAAAAAAAAAAAAAAGAGGAGGATTGGTGATGAAGCTTAGTTGTAGAGTACTTACCTAGTTTTGAAAAAAATAAAGGGAGAGGAGGAAGCAGGCACATTGCCTCTGGTTCTTTTAGTTCAGGCAGATATACCTTCTTGAAAGCTCAGTGAGTCTCCTCTTTATCCATTATGGACCACTGTATTAAGCAAAAGCTATAACACAATTTTGTGTATCTTTGGGCAGCATATTGATGCTGTGGGACAATGCCCAAAGAATCTCAGAAGTCCTTTGGTTTTGCTTGGAGAATCTACTCAGTGTCCCCTTTATTTTCAGAGGTCTTTAATTTTGGGTCTTTCAGCCAAACATTTGATATGATCTTTACTCTGAGCCCATTTTTAGAATTTGAGACTCTTGTGGCTAGAGAGCCTGGTGGCATAAAACAATTTCAATTTCTCACCTGGTGCTATGGTTCAATTAATGTTCCCCAAAAGTCCATATATAAAAACTTGGTCCCCAGGGTGACACTGTTTGGAGGTAGTGGATCTTTTAGGAGGTGGGAATTTATAGGAGGCTCTTAAGCCATTGGGGGTATTCTGTCTAATAGGATTGTGGGACCCTGGTCTTTTTTCTGTCTCTGCTTCCTGGTTCGTGGTATGAACATTTTGCTCCTTCATGCACTCCTACCATGATCCGCTGCCTTCACCAGAGGCCTCAAGATGGGGCCACCTGATCTGGATCTGGAAATGCCAGAATTGTGAGCTAAATAAGCCTCTTTATAAGTTAATTGCCTCAGTAGTTTATTATGATAATGCAAAGCTGAACTAATATACCTAGCAAGTCCTGTCATGTCTATATTTTCCTCTAAATTATGCTTACTAATTCCATAGTAATTTCTTCATTGCTTCTATTTCTACACATTATTTTATGTAGCTAGAAATATGCAGCTGGAACTGTGTGTGTGTGTGTGTGTGTGTGTGTGTGTGTGTGTTTTAGCTGGGGATTGAACCTAGGGCCTTGTGCATGTGAGGCAAGTGCTCTACCACTGAGCTATAACTGAAACTTTCACCTTACTGTCTGGAGATCTCCCTTAGTTAGATCTGAGAGGTCATCAATTACATTTTCTTTGTTTCAAGTTCACACAGTGGTAGTTTTGCTAAATGTATAACATAACCTTTTTTCAAGTTGCCGTAGCAGTGTCCTCACTACTTTCTCAGTCTCCGCTAACATTTTATTTACTACTTTACTAACAGTTTTCAAGCTTCTGGCCACTTCCTGCTCCCAAAACTAATGTCACATGTTTTAGGTATTTTTTATGGCCGCAGTTCACTCCTATGTACCAATTTAATGGCTTAAAGAACTTAAGGCTTGCCGGGCGTGGTGGCGCACGCCTGTAACCCAAGCGACTTGGGAGGCTGAGTCAGGAGGATCGCGAGTTCAAAGCCAGCCTCAGCAACTTAGCGAGGCCCTGAGCAACTCAGTGAGACCCTGTCTCTAAATAAAAATACAACATAGGGCTGGGGATGTGGCTCAGTGGCCGAGTGTCCCTGAGTTCAATCCCTGGTTCCAAAAAAAAAAAAAAAAAAAAAGAACTTAAGACTTAAAATGAAATCATTTATTACTTTACAACTCTGTTGGTCAGCAATTAGGCCTAGCACAGTTGGGCTGATTGTCCTGGGTACACTCATGTGACTAGTCAGCTGGCTGCTGAGCTGGAGCTGGGTGACTTCTTCTTGTGTCTTGTGGTTGATAGGCTGGTTGGTCGGGTTGCTTCAGCTTTTGATTCTCCATGTGGCCTTTTCACTGAGCAAGTTCATGTTAGTCATATGATGGTCCCAAGGTGCCCTGCACAGAAACAGTGAAAACAGGTCCCCAAACCAAACACCCTAAAGTAATGCTTGCATCATATTTGCTAATGTCCCATTTCATAAAACAAATCGTGTGGTCAAGCCCAGGGTTAGTTAAGGAGGAAAATGCATAAAGGGTAGAAACAGGCATGATTCACTGGAGCTCTTCACTGCAACCGTCAACCAGTAGGATGCTTTTGGCTGTAAGCAATAGGAAATCCCAAATAATAACTTAGATCATATAGAAAGAAGTCCACAGATAGGGCACAGCTTAAGGTTGGTCCTGTAGTTCCATAGGCTTACCAAGGACTGATGTTCTTTTGCCTTTTCCACTTTGTTCTCCCACCATATCAACCTCATCTAAGCGAGTTCTCCTCTGAGTTATAGGATATTTGCCAATAGCAGTTTCATTTAATTTGGATAATGACCCTGTAAGGTAAATACTATTATAATATCCATCTTACAAGGCAATTGAGACAAAGAGAGAGGAGAGTGATGACTGCCTTTTGAATACAGTTTATTGCTAGAATTTTGCTTTGGGTGACTGAGTAGTTCTCTTGCTGAGTAATTCTCTTTCAGGAGCCTTTTGCCCTCTCATTCTAAGTTGCAGGCAAAGTGGACTTCTGGATAAGCAGGGATGTATTTTGTGTTGAAGGCTTTCGTGGTGTTCAGGGATGTGGCTGTGGACTTCACCCAAGAGGAGTGGAGGTTGTTAAGCCCTGCTCAGAGGATCCTACACAGGGAAGTGATGCTGGAGACCTATAGCCACCTGGTATCATTAGGTAAGTATGGCATCCATCCCTTAGCACTAAACTTTGCCGCACAGGATATTTTCCACTTGTCATGAGAAAGGTTATACCTTTGGGTTGGGCTTAAAAACAGTAATTTACTTTTTTCCTTGTAGTAAATCTGGATTTAACAGAGTTGAAGCAGATAGCTTGATTTACTCATGTTATGTATGACACTGCATTTCCAGGCCTCTTTCCCTGGAAAAGAGAGGTTAGGGCTCTTTTTTTACTTTATCTTTCTCCTGACACAGGAGATTTTAATCCACCAAATGTTAATATGATTCATTTCTTACTGAAGTCCCTTTCCTTCCTCAACCCTTCTACTTTGGAGAATTCAGTATTCATGGGTCTTTTGTAACCTAATGAGTTCTCATAGCCAGTATCTCCTTGTTTTCTTCCCTATGAACAGAAATTCCACTTTCCAAACCAAAACTTATTACTCAACTGGAGCGAGGGGAAGAGCCCTGGAGAGAGGAGAGAAAACATCTGCTAGACCTCTGTCCAGGTGAGTGTGAGCATGGGATAGATGGGACAGCATGCAGCTTGACAGATAGGGCAGGAAGAGGCATTTCTCAGATGCTGGGAAGAAGCTCCTCTGCAGGCCTCCTAGGCCACTGATAAGGCTTCCTGGCATTGCCTTCCCTGCAGAATATAATCTTCAGTTGAGGGTGGGATTTTTCTGATGGAGGATCTTTTCCCCTCCTGAAAGGCTCCCTCACTTGTCTTGCCTTCTCTATAGTACTTTCCACGTTCTTGGTGTTTTTTCTTTCCTCCAGATCTTAAACACTCTACCTCCCACATTGGCATTAAATCTACCACCCTTCTGGATACTGTTTTCTCTTATGCTAAGAATAACTGATTATCTCACTTCTCCAGATTATAGCAAGCTGTGAATAATAATAAAATACATATTCATGTGCCAGCAACATACCCATGTGCCAGCACTCTAGGTTAAGAAATAAAACATTACTTAATCAGTTGAAGCCCCCATTTCCAAATTATATCACCTGTCTCCCCACTGTCCTGCCCAAAGAGAACTGTTTTTCAATAGTAGGAATTTATAATGCCCAAATCTGTCTCTCTGGAACTTGTGTGAATATAATAAACTTTGTTTTGTTTTTTTTCTGGCCCTTTCTTCTGTATTTTCCTTTGGCCATACCTGACTATCTCATAAAAGAATATAAAACATGATACAAATATCTTGCATATGTTTTGGTACATTTATCTCTAAGCATTTATATTCATGTTGTTATGTTTTATGATGCTATTCTAAATGGAATTGTATTTTAAATTTTGACCTTCAGTTGTTCCCTGCTAGCATAGTGAGAATACTATTTGTGTATTGCTCTTGTTTCCTGTCATTTGGCTTAATTCACTTATCAATTATATTTTTTTTCTAGATTCTTACAATATTCCAAGTGTAGGTCATGTCATCTATGAGTAAAGACAGTTTTACTCTTCCTTTTTTTTTTTTTTTTTTTTTTTGGTACTGGGGATTGAACCCAGGGGCACTCCACCACTGAGCCACATCCCCAGCCCTATTTTGTGTTTTATTAGAGACAGGGTCTCACTGAGTTGCTTAGGGCCTCGCTAAGTTGCTGAGGCTGGCTTTGAACTCTCGATCCTCCTGCCTCAGCCTCCCAAGTGCTGGGATTACAGGCGTGCGCCACCACGCCCGGCATACTCTTCCTTTTTAAACTGAATGCTTTTGATCCTTCCTCCCTCCATCCCTTCCTTCCCTTCTTTCATCCTTCCATCTTTCCTTCCTTTTCTCTTTCTTCCTATTTGTCTCTTTTCTTCTTCTTCTTTTTGTCTTATTGCAGTTGCTAAGATCCTTGGTACAATGTTGAATAGATGTTATGAAAGTGGACATTCTTTCCATGTTCCTTGCATTGGGTGGGAAGTGTTCACTTTTTCATCATATAGTATTGATGTTACTTTTATCAGGTTGACAGATTTCCCTTCTATTCTTATTTTGTTGAGTTTTACCATGGATGAGTTGAATTTTGTCACATGAATTTTGTTTTCATTCAGATCAGAAATCACAAAATTACACATGTGGGTGGTAAAGTTTTTTCTTTGTAAATAGAGTTCATGTAAAGTTTTATTAGAAAACAGCCATACCCAAATTTACATATTGTCTCTTGATGCTTTCATATTATCAGTAGAGCTGAATACTTAAAACAGATTATGGCCCACAAGCCTATAACATATGTTGTTTGACTTTTTAAGAAAAAAATTTCAGACCCTTGCTTTAGGAGATACTACAGCATTTCTTCTTTAGTTTATTAATATGGTGAATTGTATTGATTGATTTTTGAAAGCTGAATAAACCTTTCATTTTTGGAGTAAACCTTATTTCATCATTTTATGCATATATAATATATATATTTTTAATTGGTTCTTTTTAATTATACATGACGTAGAACCCATTTTGATATAATTATACAGCAGGGAATATCTTTTTTTTCACAATGTAGATTCACACGATTCATATAATCTTACATATACATAGGGTAATACTGTCTGTCTCAGTCTACTATCTTTCCTTCCCTCACCCCCTCCCTATTTAATATATTATTGAGTTTGAGTTGCTAATGTTTTACTAAGAATTTTTATCACCATTCATGAGGGATTTTGATTGGTAGTTTCCTTAAGTCTTAGTCTGGTTTTGATATGAGAGTAATAGTTACTTTATAAAATGAGTTCAGAGTTATCCCTTCTCTGTTTTGTTGAAAGTTTATTAGAGGGGCTTGATGTAAGATATTAATATATACCTTCTTTTCTAGTACAATAATGTATAGCTCTCCATTTCTTTCTAAGCCTTGCCTAGCTGACTCCTACAGCCTTTGATAGGTTTTCATTATCATTTAGTTCAGAGTATTATCTCATTTCTTTTCTTCGTTAACCTATAGGTTGTTTAGAAGTGAGTTGCTTGATTTCTAGATATGTGGAATTTTCTAGATATTTTATTATTATTGGTTTTTAATTTAATCACATTGTTGAGAGAACATATACTTGTTTTCAGTCTTCAAAATCTTTCGAGAGTAATTTAATGGCATAGCAGATGTCTGTTTTGGTGGACATCCTAAGAGCACTTAAAAAGTATGTATATTCTGCGCTGGGATTGTGGCTTAGTGGTGGATCACTTGCCTAGCATGTGTGAGGCACTGGGTTCAATCTTTAGCACCACATACAAGATTAAATATAATAGTTATTATAAAAAATCCACTAAAAAAAATCCCAGTATGTATATTCTGCAGTTGTTGTTGTAGTGTTCTATAAATGCTAGTTAGGTCATGTTGATAATATTCAGATAATTTACATTGTTAATTTTGTCTAATTTTTTGGCCATTATTTTAAAGAGTAAAGTATTCATTTATCATTTCAGATTTGTCTGACTATCTCTCTGTAATGATCTCTCAAATTTTGATTCATATAGTTTGAAAAACAGATTTTTTCTTTCCTGTGCTGGGGATTGAACCCAGGGCCTTACACGTGCTAGGCAAGTGCTCTACCACTGAGCTAAACCCACAGACCTACTTTGAAATTTTGCTATGAGGCACATGTACATTAATAATTATTATAACTTGTTACTGTATTGATTTTTATCATTTTGCAGTTTTCTGTATTTTTATTAATATTTTTTGTTTTGGAGTTCATTGTCTGATATTAAATAACAGTTCCAGCTTTTTATGATTATTCTCTGCCTGGCATACTTATGTCCCTTGTTTTCATTTCAATCTATTTATTTGTCTTTGTATTTTAAATAGGTCTTTTGTAGATACTGTATAGTTGGTTCTTTGTGTGTGTGTGTGTGTGTGTGTGTGTGTGTATGTGTGTGTGTGATGCTGGGGATTGAACCCAGGAGGGCTTTGTGCATGCTAGGCAAGCACTCTACCAACTAAGCTACATCTACAGTTCATTGGTTCTTTTTTCCTCAGTTTGATGATTTCTACATTTTGATAGTTTTTGGTTCATTTGCACCCCGTGTTACTATAGATATGGAAATTTTATTTTATTCTTTATTTTTTAAAATTTTTTGGATATTGATAGACCTTTATCTTATTCATTTATTTGTTTGTGGTACTGAGAAACGAACCCAGTGCCACACACATGCTAGGTGAGCACTCTACCACTGAGCCACAACCCAGCCCCTTTATTATTATTATTATTATTTTTTTTTTTTTTTTTTTTTTTGTGGTGCTGGGGATTGAACCCAGGGCCTTGTATTTGCAAGGCAAGCACTCTATCACCTGAGCTATATCCCCAGCCCCCAGCCCCTTTATTTTATTTTTTATATTATTTGTTCTATGACAAAGAGAGTAATTTAATGGCATAGCAGATGCCATTCTATGACATGACTGGAAATTTTATTTTTGTCAGATTTTTATTTTCTCTGATCTGTTTTTCTCTCCTATGTTCTTTCTTCAGCCTACATTTTTTTTAAAACCAAGTATTTTTTAGTTGCTTATGTTAATTTGTGGGTGTGGCTTTTCCAGGGATTGCAATGTGTCTTAAATCAATTTAATTAATTATTTAATTGCTTCGGGTAGTGTAAGAATCTTGCAAGAGTGTGTTTACATTTCTCTTCTTCTTTAGCACTGTTATGTACATTATACCTGTATAATCCTAAACCCAAAACTATAGTGTTAAAATTTTTTTAAATTTTCTATTTAATTTTGTAGTATTGGGGATTGAATCCAGGGCCTCACACATGGAAGGCAAACACTTTACCAGTGAGTATATCCACAGCCCATGTTACAGTTTTTAAGCAGTCATATATACTTTTAAAGAAACTAGGAAAAGTAGGTACATAGAAGTATATGTGAGTGTGTGTGTGTATGTGTGTGTGTGAGTATGTGTGATATCTACCTATGTTTCTGGTACCTGTCACTCTTATATGACACAAACTATTATCTGGTATCATTTTCCTTTATCTGGAAAGACTTTCTTTAGAATTTAATACAGTCAACTGGCATTGAATTTTTCATTTTAATCTGAAAATGATTATTATTTACCCCTTCATAATACAGATAAAGAATTGTTGGTTAAAATATTTTCTTTCAGGGCTGCAATATTTTCTGGCTTTCATATTTTTAAAAAAGATTTTTTTTTTTTGTATTTGTAGATGGACAGAATGCCTATATTTTATTTTATTTATTTATTTTTTGGTGGGTACCAGGGATTGAACTCAGGGGCACTCAACCACTGAACCACATCCCCAGCCCTTAGCACCTTGCTTTTGCTCAGGCTGACTTTGAACTTGAGATCCCGAGACCCTCCTGTTTCAGCCTTCACAGCCACTGGGATTACAGGTATGCGCCACCATGCCTGGCTATTTTGTTTATTTTTATGTGGTGCTAAGGATCGAACCCAGTGCCTCACACATGCTAGGCAAGCACTCTGCTACTGAACTACAGCCCAAGCTCTGGCTTTCATATTTTTATATCTTTTGAGATGTTATCATATAGTTTTTCCATTGTATGTAATTTATCTTATGTGTTGTTTTCAAACTTTTTAACTGTGGTTTTCAATAGTATTTAATGTTCTTAGAAGTAGTTTTCTTTGTGTTTCTACTACCTGGGCATTATGAAGCTTTTCAGATCTGTAAGTTAGGTTTTCTACTCATTTGAGGAAATATCTGCCTATTATTTCAATATATTTTCTGCCCCTTTTACTGTCTTTTCGTTCTAGGACTCCAGTTTACCAGTATATGGGGTTACTACATATTGCCCCACACATTTCTGAAAATGAATATTATCTCATTATCTTCCATTCATTTTTCTTCAATTTCTTTTCTCTCTTTTTTGGGGAGTGAGTAGGTCATTTCTATTTAATCATCTTCAGATTTACTAATTTTCTTCTTCCATTTTCAGTCTGCTATTGAATCTCTCAAGTAAATTCTTAAGTTATTGTTTGTTTCAGTTGTGTAATTTCCTTTTTTAAAAAAGCATCCATTTCTCTGTTAAAATTCTAAAATCTTTCATCAATTTCTCATCAATTTCTAAAATTCTAAATTCTAAAATCTTTTCTCTCATCAATACCATATTTTCCTTTTTTCTTTGAACATAATTTCCTTAGTTAGTTGAAAATATTCACAAAAGCTTCCTGGAAATCTTTGCTAAATTTAACAACTGGACCCACTCCTTTGCTCACATTGTTTTCCTTTCCAGTTTCTCATCTGAATTCAAACGGTAAACTTTAGTCTCCTGGGGACTGAACAGTTTGTATTCCTGCCCTCTTCCTATTTCTTTAAATAGCTTCTATTTTAGCTGGCCTTCTGACAGTCTCCCATGTCTGCATAATTTGCCTGTCATCTGAGGATTTGGGCAGAGGCCTCATGCAGGTTTTTTTTGTTTTGTTTTGTTTTGGTTTTTTGATACTGGTGCTTGAACCTAGGGGCACTCAGCCACTGAGCGCGCCATCCCCAGCCCTATTTTGTATTTTAGAGACAGGGTCTCATGGAGTTGCTTAGCGCCTGCCATTGCTGAAGCTAGCTTTGCACTCGCGATCCTCCTTCCAAGCCACTGGGAATACAGGTGTGTACCACATGCAGTTTTTAGGGCTCTACATTTAGTGGTTTCTTTGTCTTTAAGGATTCAGTAATTCTCAACTACTCTTCTGGCCTTCGGTTTTCTGGTATTTCAAATCAATAAATCTTCAGCTTGACTTCCTCCCCTCTGCGCTGCTTACAGTGGTAGAATGCACTCAACTGAAAATGCAGCAGATTCACAGATCGAAAAGAGTAGGTTTCTCTGTTATCTCTAACTACTTTTTTTTTTTTTTTTTTTTTTGCTACTCCCCTTTGGTCTCTCCCTCACAAGTTTAGGCTAGTTGTTAGTTAGGGATTTGACTAGTTTATTTTAAAGTTTTGTATTACATTCCTTCTGTAGTTTTCTTGTTGCCACAAATTCCTCCTTATACACACAGTTGATATTCCAGCTCAGAACACTGATCTCTGACATCTTGAGTCAGTAAGGCAATGGGATTTCACCACTACTGTAACCTGGGTTTGGGAGTGCTCTCAGGTAATAAAGCCACAATCAAAGTTTTCTGTGGTGATTTTTTTTTTTTTCCGGTGCTGGGGATTGAACCCAGGGCCTTGTGCTTGCACGGCAAGGACTCTATCAACTGAGCTATATCCCCAGCCCTGTGGTAATTTTTTGAGCATAAACTTCTGACTGCTTTTGGATATTTTCAAGTGCCTTTAAATAGTTATTTGTTGTATTTCATTCAGTTTTATAATTGTTTTCTGCAGGGAGTTCTTGTGACCACTCCACTTGGCTGCCATTTTCATAAGTGGACTCCATCATATTTGTTTTTGACTTGATATTTGGAAATTGCTTAAAAATACAGAATATTTGCAAAAATAAAATTAATAAACTTAGCCAGGTATGGTGGTGCACACCTGTAATCCCAGTGGCTGTGGCGGCTGAGGCAGGAGGATCATGAGTTCAAAGCCAGCCTCAGCAGCATCAAAGCACTAAGCAACTCAGGGAGACCCTGTCTCTTAAATAAAATACAAAATAGGGCTGGGGATGTGGCTCAGTGGTGGAGTCCCCCTGAGTTTAATCCCTGGTACCAATAAAGAAAAAAATAATAATAAACAATACCTTTTTACCCTTTATGCATGGACACATGTGTAAATATGTGATGTATTCTGTTATATAAATGATATTGTTAAATCAGCTATTAATACTTTACCTAATTTTCTTTATTATTTTTCATGTACTTCCTTGTATACATGTTCTTGCTCCCTTCTTTCCTTTTCTCAATATGTATGTATTTTTATGTATGTGTATGTTCATATGGTAAATGTTAGGAATTTTTCTATGGATTTTCTATATTCTCTCATATAACCACATTATGCTTGTTAATCTCAGTAAACTTTGATATATTTTGTATCATAATTTTGTTAATAGACACATGAATAAGTTTTTTTTGTTTGTTTGTTTGTTTTTTGTATCGTTTTGTTTTTTTCTGTCTAGAACCTAATCCAGCCCAGGGTCAGTTAGTACATTTACATGTCATGTTTTTTGGGTTCTTTTGGGGGTTTTTTTGTGCGATGCTGGGGATTGAACCCAGGGCCTTGTGCTTGTGAGGCAAGCACTCTACCAACTGAGCTGTATCCCCAGCCCCTACATATCATGTTTATTTAGTTTCCCTTAACCTATTAAGTTCAAGCTTTCAATCTGACAAATATTTCTTTTCCTTCCTTCCCTCCCTCCCTCCCTCCCTCCCTCCTTTGTTTCCTCCCTCCCTTTCTCTCTCTCTCTCTTTTTTGGTCCTGATGATTGAACCCAGGGGCACTTTTACCTCTGAGTTATATCCCCAATCCTTTTTTCTATTTCTTATTTTGAGAGTCTTGCTAAGTTGCTGAGGCTTGCATCAATCTTGTCATCCTCCTGCCTCAGCCTCTGGAGTTGCTTGGATTACAGACATATGCCACCACTCCCGGCTCTTTGGCAGATATTTCAACAAAATTACTAACAGGTGCATTAAAAGAGCACCTGTCTTTCAATCTAATATTCACGTTAGATAATAATATTTTAACTATATCATATAATTATGTATTATGTACTATATTCAAGTTTTTATAGGTGTTCCACATCTGGGACAATGGGACTAAATTGGTATAATATAAACCATTTCAATAACTTTTCTTTGTCTTTTATGCACTGACATTATAGAAAACAGTTTCACAGTTCCCCTTTTGTTAATTTTTTTTGAGGTATAATTTACAAACTGTAAAATTTTCCTTATTGTGAATGTACAGTTCAATTATTTTCAGTAAATTTATAGTTTGTACGATAGTCATTTCTATTCTATTCAAACTTAGAACATTTCCATTACTTCAGAGAGTTCCTTTGTCCATTTGCATTTATTCCCTCCCCTAAAAACCCCAGGAATCTATTGATTTGTTTATTGTCTATAGATCTACTGTTTCTGGACATTTATATGAATGTCATTATGAAATATATAATCTTTTATACCTGGCTACTTTTATTTAGCATGTTTTTGAAGTTTATCCATATTGCAGCATGTGTCAGTAATGCATTGTTTTTAATGCATTTTAATGCATTTTAAATGTTGTGCATTTAAACACTGCATTTTCTTTATTCTCCAGTTGATACACCTTTGGATTATACTCACTTTTTGTCTACTGTGAATAATACTTTTATGGAAACTTATGTTCCAGTCTTGGTATTCATGTATTTTCATTTCTCTGGGGTTAGATAAGTTGGAATGGAATTGCTGGGTTATATGGTATAATTGAACCTTTAAAAAAATGTAGAACTGTTTTCAAAGCATCTGTACCATTTTACATTTCTATTACCAATGTATTAGGTTTCAGGTGTATCCTTATTCTTGTCAACATTTGGTATTATTTCTGTTTTTGTGTTTCAGTGCTAGAGATTGAACCCAGGGGTGCACACTGAGCTGTATCTCCAGTGCTTTTTAGTTTTCGTATTTTGAGACAGGCTCTTGCCAAGTTGCTGAGGCTGACCTCCCTGGTAACAGGGATTATGGGGTGCACCACTGTATCCAGTTTGTCTTTAATTTTGGTTGGACATTTTAGTGGGTGTGAAAAGTCTTTCATTATGTTTTTATGAATTTCCCTAATAGCTGATCATGTTGATCTTTTCATTGCTTATTAACCATTTACATGTCTTTTTTGGTGAAATAGATGTTCAATTCTTTTGTACATTTTAAAATTATATTTTTTGTCTTACTGAGTTATAAGAATTTTTTACATATTCTAAATAGAAGTCCTATATCAATATAGGATTTGCAGATATTTCTCCTTGTTTGTGGCTTGTCTTTTCACTTTCCTAATGATGTCTTTTCAAATACAGAAGTTTTACATTTTGATGAAATCTAGTTTATAAGGGGTTTTTCTTGTCTTGTTTTGGTGGTACTAAGAATGGAACCCAGGACCTCATGCATGCTAGGCAAGGCTCTACCTCTGAACCCTGTACTGAGCCCCTATTGCTTTTTTGTTGTTGTTATTTTTTAAATAGGTTGTGTTTGGGTGTTCTAAGAACTTTTTAAAAATATATATATTTTTTGGTTATAGATGGACACAATACCTTTTATTTTATTTATTTATTTATTTATTTTTGATGTGGTGCTGAGGGTCAAACCCAGTGCCTCACATGTGCCAGGCAAGAGCTCTACCACTGAGCCACAACCCCAGCCCCTCTAACTAAGAACTTTTTACTTAACCAAAGATTTTCTTCTTGGTTTCTTTGAGAAGTTTTATACTTCGAGTTCTTACATTTAGCCCCATGATCCATTCTGAGTTACTTTTTGTGTATTATGTGAGATCAGAGTCTAAACTCATTTTCTTGCATGTGAATATTCAATTGTCCTGACATTCTTTGTTTAAAAAGAGTATTCTCTTTCCCTACTGAATTACCTTGGCACCTTTATTAAAAATCAGACTGGAAATCTAGGGGTTCGTTTCTGGTTTCCCAATTTTGTTCCATTGAATTCTCTCCTCTTTATGATATCAGCATACTATCTCCATTGCTATAGCTTTATATTAAGATTTGAAGTTGGATTGTCTTAAGTTCCTTAACTTTTTTTCCCAATATTGTTTTGGGTATTTTATAAATTTAGAATTTCCATATAAGTTTTAGAGTCATATTGTCAATTAATAGAAGGGAAAACAAAGCCTTCTGTGGTTTTTTTTTATTTTTTATTTTTTTAGTTGTAGATGGACACAATACCTTTATTTTACTTAACTCATATGGGGTGCTGAGAACTGAACCCAGTGCCTCACATGTGCTAGGCAAGTGCTCTACCACTGAGCCACAACCCCATCTCCTGCATTGTGGTTTTGATATAAGGATTACATTGTACCTATAGGTCAGTTTTCATGAGAATTACTATCTTAATAAGATTGAGTCTCCTAACCATGAATATCTTTCTGTTTATTTAGGATTTTAAGTAAACATTCTCTCAGCAATGTGGGGTTTTTTTATTTTTATTTTTTTAGTTGTTAATGGACCTTTATTTTATTTCTTTCTTTATATGGGGTGCTGAGAATCGAACCCAGTGCCTCACACATGCTAGGCAGGTGTTTTACCACTGAGCTACAACTCCAGCCCCTCAGCAATGTTTTTTTAAATTTTTTTATTTATATATCTTTTGCTACTTTTGTCAAATTCCTTAGTATTTTATTGTGAATGATATTGTTGTGAATGGTATTGTTTTCTTAGCTTCACTTTTGGAATAGTCATTGCTGGTATATGGAAATATAGTTGATTTTTGTATATTGATCTTGTATCATATGCCCTTACTAAACACAATTATTTTTGGTTGCTTGTTTGAAATTTTGTATATATAAGATCTTGTCATGTAAGATCTTGTACATCTTGTGCATCATGTACATCGTGTAAGATCTTGTAACTTAACATGTACATGTTGAGTTATTTTTCTCTTGCTCCTTTGCAAGATTTTCTTTCCCCCACCCCCACACTTTGACTGTGACATCTTTTTATGTTTATTTTACTTGAGGTTTGTTGAACATCTTGGATCTGTAGAACAATTTTTTTTTCATTAAATTTGGGTAGTTTTCAGCTATTTTTTATTAAGATTTTTTTTCTCTGATCGTTTTTTTCTCTTCTGCCTCCTGAGTCCTCATCACACATAGGTTGGTTGCCTGTTGGTATCTTATTTTGAGGCTTGTAGTTTTCTTTAATCTTTGTTTTACTCTCTTCTTCAGTTTAGTTCATTTCTATGGATCTGTCCTCAGGTCCACTTCTTTTGCACACTCAATTCACTGTTGTGTCTCTCTAATAATTTTGTAATTTCAGTTGCTTTGCTTTTGAATTCCAAAATTTCCTTTTGTTTCTTTTTAATAGTTTCTGTTCTTAGGAAGGTTTCCTATTTATTGAATCATTAATAGCATACTTAACTTTTTTGCATATTGTTTACATATAGTACCCACTTTGAAGGTTTTTTTTTCCTTTTCCTTTCCTTAAATCTGGGTTCACTCAGTGACAGTTTCTATTAACTGCATTTTTTTTCTAAGTTGGTATTACTCTTTCCTGTTTTTCTGAAAACTGGATATTTTAAATAGTATATTATAATTCCTCTGGTACCTGAATATATTTCCTGCCTGAAGATTGTTTTTGCTGCTTTTTGTTTGTTTTAGTTATCTTTTCTAGATGAAATCCGTGAAATATGTCTCCTCTGTGAAGATGCTGCTTTCTTTTTCTTTTAATTTTTTTTTTTTTAGTTGTCAATGGATCTTTTATTTTATTTATTGATATGTAGTGCTAAGTATTGAACCCAGGGCCTCACACATGCCAGGCAAGTGCTTTACCACTGAGCCACAACTCCAGCCCAATGATGTTTTCTTGATTGTTAAATAATTTTATCTTTTATTTTTTTCAGTGTTGGGGATTGAACCCAGGGGTACTTTACCACTGAGCTATATCTCTGGCCTTTTTTTTTTTTTTTTTGAGACAGGGACTCAGTAAATTGCTGAGGCTGGTCTTGAACTTGATATGCTCCTGCCTCAGTCTCCCGAGTCGATGGGCTTGCAGTGTGTATCACCATGCCTGGCTTGTGTTTACTTTTATTGAAAAAAAAATTTCTTTTAGTTGTAAATGGACACAATACCTTTCTCTTATTTACTTATTTTTATGTGATGCTAAGGATTGAACTCAGGGCCTCACATGTTCTGGGCACGAGCTCTATCACTGAGCCACAATCCTAACACTAGTGTTTATTTTTAATTCTGGCTTCCTTGATATCAGTCTTGAAACTGCAGAGTTTAGTGGTCTGTAAGAATTGGATGTTTGTATTCAATGACTTTGAGTTAGAAAGTCTTCCTATATATTTATGGTTAAATGTGTGGGTTGGGGAGAAATTCAAAGTTTAAGTGGTTTCAGATTTTTCCTGAGATGGGCCTGGTGATGCATGCCTGTAATTTTGGCAATGTGGGAGGCTAAGGCAGGAGGATCATAAGTTTGAGACCAGCCTCAGCAACTTTGTAAGGCTCTAAGCAACTTAGTATGACCCTGTCTCAAAATCAAATATAAAAAGGGGCTGGAAATGTAGCTCAGTGATAGAGCACCTCTGGGTTCAATCCCCAGTACTGGAAAAAAAAAAAAAAAAAAAGTCTTTCCTGTCTTTCTACTCTCCACTGAGTCCTCTTATTTTCCCTTTGACCTATTTGTCACCTCCTTGTGAGACAAGGATATGTAGAGAGCTCAGGCCCACTCGGCCCACAGCCTTCTAGTAGCCAGGTTTGTGTGGAGAGTTTACCAAGCCTTTCTCTGGTAGTCTGATTTTCAGGGCCTCCCTGTTAAATTCTTGATAGTCAATCAATTTTTTTTTTCTTCAAGACCATAATCTTCAGATAGCAGTTGCTTGTCTTCCCTGTTCATTTGCTACCTAGACCTTTACTTTTTATATATATATATATATTTTAGTTGTCAACGCACCTTTATTTGTTTATCTGTGGTGCTGAGGATCAAACCCAGTGCCTCACACATGCCAGGCAAGCGTTCTACCACTGAGCCACAACCACAGCCCCAGACCTTTTCTTTTTTAAAATATATTTTTAGTTGTAGATGAACACAATATCTTTATTGTATTTATCTATTTTCATGTGGTACTGAGGATCAAACCCACTGCCTCAGGCAAAAGCTCTACCACTGAGCTACAACCTCAGCCATTGACCTTTACTTTTATGGACAGCTGCAAAGGGCCTTGGTTTCTCATCTTCCATTTCAAATCAAGTGAGCCCCTCTAGTAGCCTCTGATGGCTTGGTGGCTACCACATTAACAACTAAACTAGGATGGAGGGAGAGACCAAGAGCAACTACAGCAATAATATTGCAAACTTCTATTCTTATCTGAAGTTCAGTGTTTTTCATAAGTAAATACTTTTGATTTATTTTTGTCTTTAGTTGATTTCTTGTATTGCTGAACAGTACCAGAGTAATGTGATAATGTGAAAAGCTCTAGGTATGAGTTTTCTACATTACAATAGTATGGAGGTCAACAAACTTCCATGCAAGTGCTATGTAGTAAACATTTTAAGCTTTTAAGGCCACATACAGTCTTGTCAGATTGTCTTCTTTTATCATTGTCAGATTATCTTCTTCCTCAAGATAATTTTTTTTTTTAAACTGGTAGGCCTTACATAAATAGGTTGCAAGCTGGATTTGACCTGTTGGATGAGTTTGCTAACTCCTGCAACAGAAAATGTGATGTATATAAAGAGAAATGAAAAATAGGACTTGTGAAGGATTTCTGTGTGGAGATAGCTTGTAATATAAATGTATTATGAGTGACTAGTGGCAAGGCAAAATGGCCTAGGCAGCTCTACTTATGACTTCTCTGAAAATGTTCTTTATTCAGCAGGATCAAAGACAGAAATTGAACCTTGTCCTTCCTGCCCTCTGGTATTCTGCAGTCAGCAAGCCCTTAGCCAACATGTGTGGCTCAATCATCTGCCTCAGCTATTCTCAAGTTCATATGCAGGAAATCATCTCTACCCAGGGAAACACTGGGGAGAATATCAGAAACAACAGCAGGAACAACTCTTGGATCAATCCTGCTTGACTGACAAAGCAAAAATTCAAGAGAGAGAACAAGACTCCAAGCCATTGTTTGGCAACACAAGTAACAATGACACTTCAAAGCTGTCCTCCGGTTCATGTGAAGAACATCCAGTAAAGTCCACGGAAGACAACACAATAGTGGATATAAGGCCCAGCCTAAAACAGAAGGCAGACCTTGAGGAAAGGGACAAAGTATTGCATGGTTTGGAAGTCTCAGGATTTGGAGCAATCAAATTTGAAGAGTTCCGGCCAGCCTTTATTGAGTCACACCTACTTAGCCTCCAGAAGACACACACGGGGGAGACATCATACATGTACACAGAGTGGGGACCAAGCTTCAGCAGTATGTCAGTCCTTATCAAAAACCCAAGGACACACCCTGGAGAAAAGCCTTATGTGTGCAGGGAATGTGGGAGAGAATTTACCTGGAAGTCAAACCTCATCACACACCAGAGGACCCACTCAGGGGAGAAACCTTTTGTGTGTAAAGATTGTGGACGAGGCTTTACTTGGAAATCAAACCTCTTCACACATCAGCGAACACACTCAGGAGTCAAACCTTACATGTGCAAGGAATGTGGGCAGAGCTTTAGCCTAAAGTCAAACCTTATCACACACCAGAGGGCACACACTGGGGAGAAGCCTTATGTTTGCAGGGAATGTGGGCATGGCTTCCGCCAGCATTCACACCTCATCAGACATAAGAGGACACATTCGGGAGAAAAGCCTTATGTGTGCATAGAGTGTGAGCAGAGTTTTAGTCAGAAGTCCCACCTCATTAGACACTTAAGGACACATACAGGAGAGAAGCCTTACATATGCACAGAATGTGGGCGTCATTTTAGCTGGAAATCAAACCTCAAGACACACCAGAGGACTCACTCAGGAGTTAAACCTTATGTGTGCCTGGAGTGCGGGCAGTGCTTTAGCCTGAAGTCAAACCTCAACAAACACCAGAGAGCACACACGGGGGAAAGGCCTTTTGTATGCACAGAGTGTGGGCGAGGCTTTACCAGGAAATCAACCCTCATTACACACCACAGGACACACTCAGGGGAGAAGCCATTTGTATGCAGGGAGTGTGGGCGAGGCTTTAAGGATAAGTCAACCCTGATTTCACACCAGAGGACACACTCAGGGGAAAAGCCCTTCATGTGCAGAGATTGTGGCAGAAGGTTTAGGCAGAAGCCAAATCTATTTAGGCATAAGAGGGCACACTCGGATTCCTTTGTTTGCAGGGAATGTGGGCAACGCTTTTGTGATAAGTTAACTCTCCTTAAACATCAGAGGGCACATTCAGGGGGTAAGCCTCATGTGTGCAAGGAGTGTGGGCAGGGCTTCAGCCGGCAGTCACACCTCCTTAGACATGAGAGGACACATTCAGGAGAAAAACCTTATGTTTGTAGGAAGTGTGAGCGGGGTTTTAGTCGGAAGTCAAATCTCATTCGACATCAGAGAATACACTCAGGATAGAAACCTTGTGTGTACAAGGAGTGTAATGAAACCCTTTAGCAAGGAGTCACACTTCATCAGACATCAGCAAAGACCTATGGTTTTAGTAGTAAGTCAGCCGCTGCTAAACACCACAGAGGAGACATCTTAGTTTTGACAGTAGTGTGCACTCCTCTGTATTGGTGAGACTCGCAACTCCAGTTCATCTAGAGGAGAATTGCTGGCCCACTTTCAGGAACTCTGGCTTTCTCTAGTGAGGATGGTATGTTGTAGGGTACTTTAAAATAGGGAATGGAGCCGGGCACGGTGGCGCATGCCTGTAATCCCAGCACTTGGGAGGCTGAGGCAGGAGGATTGTGAGTTCAAAGCCAGCCTCAGTAACTTAGCGAGGCCCTAAACAATTCAGTGAGACCCTGTCTCTAAATAAAATACAAAATAGGGCTGGGGATGTGGCTCAGTGGTGGAGTGTCCCTGGGTTCAATCCCTAGTACCAAAAAAAAAAAAAAAAATAGGGAATGGAGGGCTGGGGTTGTGGCTCAGTGACAGAGTGCTGACCTACCACATGTGAAGTACTGGGTTTGATCCTCAGCACTACATAAAAAAATAAGTAAATGAAATAAAGGTACTGTGTCCATCTACAACTAAAAAAAAATTTTTTTTTAAATAGGGAATGGAGACTATTTCAGTGTTATTTTCCAAGGACATGTGAACACTCCTTCCCTCATACCCTCGATGTTACAGAGACAACAGTACTGGAGCTTCTTTTGAAGTCTGTGTGACCTTCTAACTGAGAACAAGAGACTTGACTGATTTAATATTGGTTCCTCAGCAGAGTAGCCTCAGGTAGAGTTTGGGGAATGGTGAATGCTTAGGGACAGATAGTGCATGGATTGATGAAGATTTTGATATATAATAAGCTGACAGGTGGGAAAGACTAAATATCTTAGCTCTAGGTTTTGGGAAAAAAGGAGCCAGTTTTATTTTGTTTTTGTTTTGTTTTGGGGGGGGAACCGGGGATTGAGCTCAGGGGCACTCAGCCACTGAGCCACATCCCCAGCCCTATTTTGTATTTTATTTAGAGACAGGGTCTCACTGAGTTGCTTAGTGCCTTGCCCATGCTGAAGCTGGCTTTGAACCTGCGATTCTCCTGCCTTAGCCTCCCAAGTAGCTGGGATTACAGGCGGGCGCCACCATCCCTGGCTGGGAGCCAGTTTTTAAATATTCTCCTTTGATTGCTTGCTGGGCTTTCTCTGCTTCCAGGTTGAATTCATACTGAAAGTATTTTTATTGACTGGTGTATTTAGACGAGATGTATTGTATGCTTTTACAAAGAAAATACACAATATGAAGAAATAGAAATGAAATTACTTCCTGTTCTTTGAATACAACATCCCCCACAGGTAATTCTTGGATGTAAATATTTCCAGCTGTTGTAAAATATTTTTCTGGTTGAGAATATTCCCTTTTAAAAATAGCAATGTCCCACAAGTTAATATAATTTTTATTTTATTTTTTTAATTTTTAGTTGTAGGGCTGGGGATATGGCTCAGTTGGTAGAGTGCATGCCTCGCAAGCACAAGGCCCTGGGTTCAATCCCCAGCACCGCAAAAAAAAAAATTTTAGTTGTATATGGACACAATGCCTTTACTTTTATTTTTATGTGGTGCTGAGGATCAAACCCAGTACCTCACACATGCTAGGCAAGTGCTCTACCACTAAGTTATAGCTCCAGCCCAAATTAATTTTAAATTATGGGTTAGGTCTCAATTTTTTTTTCATGGAACTTGACTAAATGATCCTGAATTTTATTTGGAAAATAAGTTTTCCAAGACTCTTAGAATGGGTAGGAAAATATAGAAAGTAATAATATATGTTTTTTTCCAGACATGGGTATTTAGAATAAATCTTTAGAAACATATAAGAAATAAACCTCTCGCCGGGCTCCATGGCACACGCCTGTAATCCCAGCACTTGGGAGGCTGAGGCAGGAGGATGGGGAGTTCAAAGCCAGCCTCAGCAACTTAGCAAGGCCCTAAGCAACTCAGTGAGACCCTGTCTCTAAATAAAATACAAAATAGGGCTGGGATGTGGCTTGGTGGTGGAATGCTCCTGGGTTTAATCCCCAGTACTGAAAGAAATCGACACCAAAAAACAAGGCACACTGTCGGAGAAGTTCTCTTTTATCGAACAATCACCAGGCTTAAATAGGGTGGCTAGGGGATTTCTGCGAGGGGCGGGTTGTTGGTAAGTGGCGGGGCAGCAAGCTATTGGTTCCCTTGACTGCCACCTTGTAGCTCAGTCATTGGTTTAAGGTTCAGGCCATTAGCAGGGTGGAGCAGGGGAACAACCCGGAAGAGAAGCTCTGTCGGTGCCATCTTGAGTAAAGACGTTGTGGGGAAGAAGAAAATCCTTATAAGTACCAAAAAAAAAAAAAAAAAAAAAAAAAAAAAAACCTCTCCTTCTTTGGGCCTTTAGAATGTGATGAAGCAGGACTCCAAACTAGTACAAAAACAGCAATTACAAGATTCAGTTTTTAGTTCATTGTCAATTGAGAGAAAAACATGTAGATTCTCAAGTTGCAACATCCAAAAAATTAAGGGAATCACTAATCCAAAATGTATGAGTTCTGAGCGTCTTAATTTTTGTTCAGTGTCTAAGTTTGAGAAGACTTGGTTAAAAAAAAAATTGTAAGTATTCTAGATGGAGCAGTTATCCTGGCCCACCTGCGCATTTCTTCCCCATTACAATTCCTGCGCTGGCTTTCATGCTTTTTTCAATAGAAAAATACTTTTTAGTTTTAATCTCAATCAACAGTCTTAGAATGTAGGCATTCTTTTCTATAAGATCATGTCACATGCCGGGCGCAGTGGCCCATGCCTGTAATCCAAGCGACTTGGGAGGCTGAGGCAGGAGGATCGCGAGTTCAAAGCCAGCCTCAGCAACTTAGCGAGGCCCTAAGCAACTCAGTGAGGCCCTTAGCAACTCAGTGAGACCCTGTCTCTAAATAAAATACAAAATAGGGCTGGGGATGTGGCTCAGTGGTGGAATGCCCCTGGGTTCAATCCCTGATTCCAAAAAAAAAAAAAAAAAAAAAAGATCATGTCACAAAATAACGGTTCTGAAAGTAAACATGTACCTTTCACTGTTTTTAACTTTTAGAAAGGCTATCATAGTATAGTCTTTAATTCATCCACAAAACAAAATATTTTACTTTAAATTGTTGAAAATTCTTAACAAAAAATAGGTTGGATATGCTACATGAAGATTCAAATAGATTTGAAGAGATAACAAACCCCAGGAGGCAGTTTCTAAGGAGAAAACAGTAGAAGTGGAACTATTATTGAGGGCAAAAAGAAATACCATCCGTTGGCTCAGTCCAGGCCTCAGCTTTGATCATTCTTAAACCCATATCAGGCTATCTGCACAGAACTTCTCAGAAAAATCAGAATTGGGAACAGTAATCTGAGATGTCCACCTTGGACTGACCTGGGACTAAAATCTGTGCAACTTGGGGCTGGAGCTGTGGCTCAGTGGTAGAGCACTTGCCTAGCATGTGTGAGGCACTGGGTTCAATTCTCAGCACCACATATACATAAAATGAGTAAAAAAAAAAAAAATCTGTGCAACTTGGAAGCTTATTAGAAGGCAAGTACCACATAGCAGTCAGGTAATTATTCTTCAGTCATGTGTGATTTTTTTCCTCTCCAATCTGTCTAGAGAGCCATTCACTAGTGCCTCATCTTTAATATCCTCAAGGTGACAACTCTAGATGTTTGTAACAAAAAAGTATCTCAGTACTTCCCACCCACTGCTCCCATGGTAAGTAGAGACTATACTATGTTCAGAAAATTTTGAAGAAAAGATGGTAAACAATGTAAAACAATACTATCTCAAATCTACAAGTCTGTTATGGTCACCATTAGAAGGTTTCATTTTTTTTAAAAAAAAGGTGGTAATGAGTTTTAAAATAACTAAATTTCATTTAATTCTATTTTAATTCATTATCATGTAACAATCATTAGATCTACTTATGGTCAGATGATGTCTGGAGGCCCTCAGACCTTTTCAGGGATTTAATTAAAACAAATTTCATAATAATATTCATAAAACTTTTTTCTACTGTGCTGGAATGTGCACTGATGATGCAAAAGCAATGGTGAGTAAAGCTAAGGAGGCCTTCACACAATCAAGGCAGTATCACTAAACTACTGGGAGTTACTGTGTTTTTCACCAGCATATACTTGGAATAAGAAAAGACCAGTTCCACTTAAGAATGTTCCTTATAGCCTAGTTTTCACAAGGCCCTGGGATCAATCCCCAACACTGCAAAAGAAAAAATGTTTCTCTAAAGCATAAAAGTTTTATCAGTCCTTAAATACAATATTTTATAATTACACTTTTTATTTTGAGATGATTATAGATTCATGTGCAGTTGTAAGAAATCCTATGTAATGTTTGCCCATTTTTTTTTTTTTAAATTGGTACCAGGGATTGAATTCAGGGGCACTTAACCCATAAGCCACATTCCCAGCCCTTTTTCTTTTTTGAGACCTGGTCTCACTAACTTACTTAGGGCCTTGCTAATTTGCTAAAGCTGGCTTTGTACTTCAGATCCTCCTTCCTCAGCTTCCCAAGCCACTAGGATTACAGACGTGTGCCACCATGTCTAGCTATCTGCCCAATTTGTAAACTCCATACTACAATATCACAACGAAGATACTGTGTACATTTTCAAAAATATTTTCTATGATGAAATGGGAAATACAGAGCTCTTCTATATCTTCAAGAACAATAGATTATTTCAAGGAAACACTTCCGTGATTGAGTTGTGAGCTGAACTAGCCACATTTTTATGGACATTATTTTTATTTGAAAGACTGATTCACACTCACATATTCAGTAGACATTTTGTCAAAAATGAAGTGATTTTGGGATTGGGAATGTAACAGTGATAGAGCACTTGCCTGGCATGCAAAAGGCCCTGGGTTCACTGCCTAGTACCACACATGTACACACCAAAAAGGCGACTTTTAAAAAAAATTGACAGGAATTTTTGCTAATTTTAAGCAAAAAAATTTGAATTACAAAAACCAAGTATTTCCCCTGTGAAATGTGACAATTTCCTAATACTTAGTTCATTATAATGAGATTGATAATAATAGTGACTGAATCTATAATACCAAATGATACAATTTATCAACCTTGGAAGATCTGCTTACCTCACTGAGCCAATGTTCCAAATGATTAATATGTGATGTTGTAAAATCATACCTGAGTAAAGATTCATTTTACATATAAAATAGACAAATGGATTTTAATTTGGTAAATGTCCAGTTCATTCCACATTACAAGTAAGCTTTAAGAAATTGTACTTGTTGATTTTTGATGTACTATCAATAGTAATATTAACAAGTATCTGAAAATGCCATTAAAATACTCCTCTTTCTTCTAACTCTATATCTGTATTAGGCAAGATTTTCTTCCATTCCCTCCCCCCTCCCCCTTTCCCCTTCCCTTCCCCCTCCCCCTTTCCCCTTCCCTTCCCTTCCCTATTTTTTTTTTTTTTTTTTTGCGGTGTTAGGGATTGAACCCAGGGCCTTGTGCTTGCAAGGCAAGCACTTTACCAACTGAGCTATATCCCCAGCCCCCCTTCCCTTTTATAATGGGATTGAACCCAGAGTCACTTTACTGCTCAGCTACACCTCTAGGCCTTCTTATTTATTTATTTATTTTTATTTAGACAGGATCTTTCTAGGTTGCCAAGGCTATCCTCTAATTTGCAATCCTCCTGCCTCAGTTTCCAGAGTCCCTGGGATTTCAGGAATGACCACCATGCCTCTTATCTTGACAGGTTAAGTGCAGGAGTACATATAAAATACCAGCTGTCTTCCATTAACTTAGACATTAAGTTACATGCCATAATAACTAGCATTCTCTTTACATTAATATCTTCTGTGGTTTATGATGATTTTTTTGCGGGGGGGCATTGATACTGAAGAGTGAACCCAGGGATACTCTACCACTGAGCTACATCTCCAGCCTTTTTTAGTTTTTATTTTGAGACTTAGTCTTACTAAGTTGCTTAGGGCCTTATTACATTGTTGAGGTGGACCTTGAACTTGCAATTCTCCTGTCAAGAGTAGCTGGGATTTTTGGCATGCACCACTGTGCCTGGCTAGCCTTGCGGTGGTAATCATCTCTTTCGTGTGTGTTTTTTTCTTTTTAATTTCATTAATTTATATTAATTCCTCAAATCGACTTCCTTGTTTTATTGCTTTATCATCATAATATAATAATAATTTATTATCTTCCTTTTTACTACTATTTCAAAGTCTGTTCATTTCTGTGTAACTTTTATAATTTCGATTTTTATTTTTTCTTTTATTCAAGAATAAGGGCGCTGGGCGCGGTGGCACACGCCTGTAATCCCAGCACTTGGGAGGCTGAGGCAGGAGGATCGAGAGTTCAAAGCCAGCCTCAGCAACTTAGCGAGGCCCTAAGCAACTCAGTGAGACCCTGTCTCTAAATAAAATACAAAAAAAAAAAAAAAAAACTGGGCTGGGGATGTGACTCAGTGGTGGAGTGCCCCTGGGTTCAATCCCTGGTACCAAAAAAAAAATAAATAAATAAGGGTGACTTCTCCGGCCCAGCGCCCTGCTGGACTGGGGAACCTCGCCCAAGAGCGTCCCCCAATAAAGTTTCTTTTTGATTTAAAAAAAAAAAGAACAACTTTCAGGGTTGGGGATACAGCTCAGTTGGTAGACTGTTTGCCTCGCAAGAACAAGGCCCTGAGTTCAATCCCCAGCACCGCAAAAAAAAAAAAAAAAAAAATAACATTCAGAGTTCTTATAAATGGCTAAATGTATATATTCATTCATGCAACCTCTTAATGTATAATTTTTTATACTTGTATGTTTTGTGATTTTTTCCCATTTTAATTAATAAAGTGTAGTTTTGAATCCTAACAAGCTCTGTGAATTTAGATATGTATTATAACAGAAGAGTTATACCAAAATTAAGACATAAGGGTTGTTAATTTTGACATTTTTTCATATAGTGGCCTTATATTCTCATTTTTATATTAATGATTTGCCTGCATTTTATTAATCTATATTATATTTAATACATAAACAATGAGATCTGTTATAAATGTAGATATAAACAACATTAGAACCAACACTAAGGTGTCCACCCCAGCAGAAAAAATGTCTTAATTTTTTATAAAAGCAATACTTCCATTTATATAAATAGTATACTAAATAAATTTGTAATCACATCAAGAAACATTTCTCTAATATTTCCATCAAATTTTTCTCAGTACTTTTCAAATCTATTTTAGTTACATGTATAAAAATTAATATTATTTTTTAAAAAAATGTTTTGTAAGGCTGGGGATATAGCTCAGTTGGTAGAGTGCCTGCCTTGCAAGCACAAGACCCTGGGTTCAATCCCCAGCACCACAAAATAAATAAATAAATAAACAAAAATAAAATAAAATTTGTAGTTGTAGATGGACAGCATGCCTTTATTTTATATGTTTATTTTTTTATTTTTTATTTTTTTTATTTTTTTTGGAACCAGGGATTGAACTCAGGGACACTCGGCCACTAAGCCACATCCCCAGCCCTATTTTGTATTTTATTTAGAGACAGGGTCTCACTGAGTTGCTAAGGGCCTCACTAAGTTGCTGAGGCTGGCTTTGAACTCGTGATCCTCCTGACTCAGCCTCCCAAGTCGCTTGGATTACAGGCGTGCACCACCACACCTGGCTTATATGTTTATTTTTATGCAATGCTAAGGATCTAACCCAGTGCCTCACACATGCTAGGCAAGCACTCTGCCACTGAGCTACAGCCCCAGCCCAATAATACTTCTTGATAAATTTTTTTTTTTTCTTTTTAAAGTCATGGAGCAATCCCAGGTCCAATTCAGTGATTTTATTAATCTGCTCTGTATTGTTGCACTTGCTGTTTTGGGTAGAATTTTCTTTTCTGATTTCTTCATTTTCATTTTGATATTCATGTTTTGTGAATGGAATGTCCCTTTATTTTATTTATTTTGGAACCGGGGATTGAACTCAGGGGTACTCGGCCACTGAGCCACATCCCCAGCCCTATTTTGTATTTTTATTTAGAGACAGGGTCTCACTGAGTTGCTTAGTGCCTTGCCCTGCTGAGGCTGGCTTTGAACCCAAGATCCTCCTGCCTCAGGCTCCCAAGATGCTGGGATTACAGGCATGCGCCACTGTGCTCGGCTTGGAGTGTCCCTTTAAACAGAATGCCACTTCACTTAAATTGGCAAAATGTCACTAAGGGACATACACGTACTGTGTGCCTTAGGAAAAAAAGCACTAAAAAAGGAATAAACAGAACATAAATAATAAAATGACTTAAGTCCTTAATTATTTTTTTAAAATTTTTGTTTAGTTGTTGATGGACTTTATTTTATCATTTATTTATATGCGGTGCTAAGAATTGAACCCAGTGCCTCACACATGCTAGGCAAGTGCTCTACCACTGAGCCACAACTCCAACCCCTAAAATATTAATTATTGTATCAAATGTAATGATCTGAATATACTGATTTAAAGCAGATGTTATACTTCCCAAAAAGATTCTCCAGTGCCATCAGGAGAGAGTCAGCCCCACCCTAATCCCCCCTCCCTATAGCCCAGCCCTAATCCCTTCCCGCGCCCTATAAAAGTTGGCAACAACAGAATTATCCTGCGATTTCCCAGCACCCCGCTTTTAGGAGTAAGGGAGGTCATAGCTGGCCAGCTAAAATAAAGGCTTCTTTTGGCTTTACATGATCGGCTTGGATGATTTTATTTTCTTTGGGTACAACACAGATTGGCAGAGTGGATAAAAAATATGACACAACTATATCGTGTCTCCAAGAAATCAGTTTCAAATATAGTGGTATAGGTAGATTAAAAGTGAATGAATAGAGTGGCATACTTGGAACATGGCAGAGTAAGAAGCTCCAGGAATTATTTCATTCACCAAAACAAGTATTTAGGTGGCAAAAACTGCCAGAATTGATTATTTCAGAACTCTTGAGTCTGCTCAAACACTTCCAACATCCAGAGGATTGCTGGATGAACAATGTGTATATATTTTGGTTAACTTCAGCATTTGACTACCATTTATTAGACCCAATCCCAACCCCACAGCAGGCTGCCTTGGGGGAAGGCAGTTTATCATCTTGCTTTGTCTTGCAGTGCTAGGGTTTGGCAATAAGAACCTTGTCCATTGATAAGGTTTTCACTTGCGTGGCAATTCACTGAGGTCCCCAGTGCAGAATCCAGCCACCATTTCAACCCTCTTGGATTGAACAGGCTTTCTAAGTAGCATCTGTCAAATTAATTTTAAAAAACAAGACACTTTTTTTTTTAAAAACTGGATTTAGGCATTTAAGGAGACCTTTTCCAGGTTCCTAATTTATCCTTGAGATAATGGAACAGAAACTTCAGTAAGACAAATGACAAGGAATACAGTCTGCAAAAATTTGGGAAAATTAGCCGGGCGCGGTGGCGCACGCCTGTAATCCCAGCACTTGGGAGGCTGAGGCAGGAGGATTGCGAGTTCAAAGCCAGCCTCAGCAACTTAGCGAGGCCCTAAGCAACTCAGTGAGACCCTGTCTCTAAATAAAATACAAAACAGGGCTGGGGATGTGGCTCAGAGGCCGAGTGTCCCTGGGTTCAATCCCCAGTGCCAAAAATAAATAAATAAATAAATAAATAAATAAATAAATAAATAAATAAATATTTGGGAAAATTACTGAATGAATGCACAATTCTATACCTCTGAAATCAACAATAGTCCCTGACAGGGACACCAATTCTCAACAATAAATGTATAGGCCATCCAAAGAAACAAGAAAATATGGTCAATTAACATGAAAAAAAGGATAAATTGTTCCTGAGGCACCCAGACATTGGACTTACTAGACTTTACTCGAATTTAACTGTCTTTAAAATGCCCAACTAGAGATCACAGACAAATGTAAAGGAGAACAATGTATGATCAAGTAAGGAATATCAAAAAGGAGGTAAAATTCATTTTGAAAGATAAATAGAGATTTTGGAGCTGAAAAATACAATAATTGAATTGTAGGATCCAATCACAAATTGGAACAGGTACATGATACAATTGAAATAATTAAAAAATAATGCCATGAACAATTTGTACTATATCCAAACTATAGCCAGTTTAGTACTATGCAATTTTGAGCATCTACTGAGACCTTGGAACATATCCCCCTTGGATAAGAAAGGACTACTATAATATAAATAGTCCTATAGCTATTAAAGAAAGCAAATTCCTAATTTAAAATTTCTGAAAAAGGAACCTGCAGACTAAGCTAGTTTCACTGGAGAATTCTAAAATATTGACAAATATCAACTGCAATTCCATGAAAGCTCATGTAGAACAGGAGTTAACACTTTCCAAGTCATTTATGAGGCACCCATTATCCTGTCAGGAAAATCAAAAGACCCAGAGACAAGTATCCCTTAGATCACCAACAAGAATTCCTCAACAGAATATTAGCAAATACTGTTAAGTACTATGTAAGAATACTTAGGTATTCTAAGTGGAGTCAGAAATACAAGACTGGGTCCATACTTGAAGGTCACTTAATGTAATCCACTATATTAGCAGACAAATTTTGTGTAAACAAATCACATGACTGTATCAATTGATGCAGAAAAAGCATTTGACAAAAGTCAACACCTGAGAATCACAGTCTCTGAGATAGGAGTCTCCTGTGTTTCTCCTTTGCTAGCAAATAAATAAACCTTTTTTTTTAATCTCAAAACTGTCCTCATTAATGGATTAGCATTGGGAACAAGGACAGCTTTGGTTGATAAATCTGGCATCCCAGATGGGATCCAAGACCAGCCTTTGCACCAGGTTTCTTGCGCAGGCCTGCCCCTCCAAGGAATCCCACTTCCATGCTGAGGATGCAAGGTGGCTGGAGAACTTGTTGAAAGCCAACTGCTGGAGAGTTAGAAGACAGGTTGCTCCATCATGGTCCACTTAGAGAAAAAGGAAAGTGAACTCAGTTAAATTGCAACACCCTTGGACATCTGCATGATCCCTGCCTTGTCCAGTCACCTGCCATCTGCCACTGTGGACCTCTATCTGCCCTGATGCTGAATACCCTTAACTGTCCATGCCCCACCTGATAGAGAAGAATAAGAACTTTAGGTTACTTACCCCAACTTGGCCCTCTTTCAGCAGGAAGCAGCTTGGAGATGACATTGCTCATTTTTTTCATGGAAATGGAATGTGGAAATTGACAGTTGTCCACTTTATGCTTTGAATATAGCCCCTGCTCTGCCACTGCAACTTATTTTCAAAATGGATGTTTCTTTCTTTTCCTCTTTCCATGCTCCTCCCTGATCTCTCCCTCTCCCTAATCTCAGGGGAAACAGGCAGAGTCTGTCTTTCTAGGCAGAGTTATCTGTCCTTGAGCACACACCCACCATAGGAACAAAGTAATTCCAACCTTGGGGATGGCACCAAAGATTTCAGAAATGACTACCTCCCAAATTAACAAGTGAATTACTACTCCAGACCATGTGGAATGTAGCCTTTGAGTGGAATATAGCCTTTGACTCACCTCCTTAAAAGCTCCCTGGTCCCCTTGATGGGCAGAATCAGAGTCTTTGAGACAGGAGTCCCCTGTGCTTCTCCTTTGCTAACAACTCAATAAAACTTTTTCCTTTTTCTCAAAACTGTGTCCTTGAAATTGGATTGGCATTGTAGAGAAGGGCTGATTGCCTCCCTGATCTTATCTATCCCTTCCTAATCTTGTTTATCTTTGAGGAGAGAAATTTCCTCACCAGTTGGGCTAGCCAAAACTGAGGGATGGCTGAGTGACCACCAGATAACTTCTAACTTCATTAGAATCTAAATCTCTTTCTAAGTGACACACCACCAGTACCTATGATGACAGGAAGCACCAAATAATAAAAAGCAAAAGGGGTGGTGGTGCCTGAGTTCCTCAAAGTCCCTGCCTGTTCCAGGAAAAGATATGAATATTCTATTCCTTTATTAACCTATCCTTTCCCCTTCTTTCCTTTCTATCTGTAACCTCCCCACCCCAGAAGATCTAGAAGTTGATTTGCAAGCCTAGACTATTTCTCAATTTTCTGGCTAGTGAATGACCTTGTGCTGTTGGTTGTTATACTTCCCACAAAGATTCTCCAGTGCCATCAGGAGAGAGTCAGCCCCACCCTAATCCCCCCTTCCTGTAGCCCAACCCTAATCCCTCCCGTGCCCTATAAAAGTTGGCAACAACAGAATTAACGCGTGATTTCCCGGCACCCTGCTTTTAGGAGTAAGGGAGGTCCTTGCTGGCCAGCTAAAATAAAGGCTTCTTTTGGCTTTACGTGATCGGCTTGGATGATTTTATTTTCTTTGGGTAGAACATTTGGAGGCCCCACCAAGATGTGATTTCTCCAAATCCTCATGCCTAAATTGGCCTCCTGTGATGGTTGCCTGGGAGCCCCCACCCTGAGTAGAGGGGAGCTCCTGAGAGATGTGCTTCAGCCTCACTCTTGGGGGACCCCAGCCCATCTTCAGGACGCCCTTCTGGATGAAGCCACCTGGTATCCTGTTTCAGTGAGTGACCTATCTATATCTGGGGGACATGGTCAGGCTGGATGCAGTCACTTACACCAGTCCCAGGTCTGGGCGAGACGTCGCTCCTGGCTCCTGGTAGGCCTCCTCATGAGGCCTAGTCTGGTGAACCCCCTTGTGGGTTCAATCTGGTGGACCGCCCTCGTGGGGTTCAGTCTGGTGGGCCCCTTGTGGGTTCAGTCTGGTAGGCTGAATGGGGCCTAATCTGGTCTGTCTGTCTGTATTTGTTTTGTTAGTCTGGTCTGGGCCACATGGGTGGCTGACTGGTAGCCGCCGTCTGGGGCCAGTCTGCTTGGTCTCCGTGTGGGCCCCAGTCCAATAGGCCTCCCCGTGGGGCCTAACCTGGTAGGCCTCCTATGTGGCCTAATGTAATAGGCCTCCCTGTGGGGCCTACTCCGGTCGTTGTCTGTCTGTATTTGTCTTGTCAGTCTGGTTCATGGCCATGTGTGTTTTCTGTGTTTTGGCTTTGCTTTCTATGTAGCATCTCTCTCCAGGACAGTCTACTATGGGACAGAATCAGTCAACCACGCGCTCCACTGTTCTAACTTGTTTTTTAGATACTTTTCTGGACTTCCAAGAACGTGCCACTGACTACGGAGCTTTTGTTAATGGATGTAACTTAAGAATGTTTTGTGAATCAAAATGGCCCACTTTCAAGGTTGATTGGTGCCCTCAGGGCATTGGGCAGCCAAACCATCAGGACCAGGTGCCTTACATTCAACTTTGGATTATGGCTTAAGCATTGCCTTTCAGCTAGTTCGGGAACTAGGAGAGGCTGCACCGGTTTGATGGCAAAGGACAGACCCGACTTAAATGCAGCTTACACTGCTACCAATCCCTCAAGACTCAGGTAAAGCCATTTCCAAATCCAGGGGCCAAGAGAGGGAAAAGATGGCTCGGGGGCACCTGCCCTCACCCTCCGGAGGGTGAGGAGGAACCAGGTCCAACCCCCCCAGTGTTACAGCACCCCCACAGCAAATTGTTTTACAATATGTAAATGACATGTGCCTCCACCCAGGGGGAATAACAAAAGCCCGTTACAGAGCTCTTAAGCATTCAAATGCTGTCCTGATAAAAATGGTTAAAGTGCCTGAGATATCAGGTTTCTGCTGGAACCAAATCTCAAGTAGAACTTACATTGAAATGACAATAGAGGAAGCAAAAAGCCCAGTTTCCAACCCAAGGGGAAAAATAAAAACAAAAGAGTGTTTTTATTTGAGAATAACTAAGGGCTGGAGTACTTGTTGAGCTCATAACTTTTGGTCAGTCCTATTTTTTATTCAACTTAGATTTTTGAACATCTTGTTACATTGCAATGGAGACAAAAACCTACAAGGCCTTTGTTTAAGTGTATATTGTGTCCAAAATTCATGTACATGATATTAGAGATTAACATAGCGCTAAAAGAAAAAATGGATCCGGGTAAAGAAATGAAGGTAAAATATATCTAACCTCACAAGTCTAGGTTGTGAATTAAAAAAATGTTGATGTCTATAAAATGTGTAATATCAATTTTTTTTAAGGACTCTTCCACAGGAAAGAGATGGCAAATACTATTCAAAATACTTGTCTGATCTTGGTTATTACAGTAAAATAAGTAAATTAGAGTTAATATATTACACCTTAAATTCCATGGGATGACATGCTTTAGCATTATTGGTGTTTTCATGGATTGGTAAATAAAGGGATTTGGAATTGTTTTGTATCATCCCTGAGAGCAAGGTTACTAACAGTGAAATCCTAATAATTTATCTAAATTCAGAAATTTCATAGGAGTTGTTTTAGAATATGAACAAGGAAGGAGTCAATAGACGGGAAAGGGAAAGAGGACAGTTCTAGGTATGAAAATATATTCAGTAAATGGAAAAGGAAAATATTTCTGGGTAAGAAAGTCTGTGTGTAGGTAAAGGGCAAATTCCAACAAGTTTTTGTGTAACTAAGTAGTTATATGTATGTGAGACCATCAATTAGAAACTGTTTAAAGTTTTCCCCTAAGGTCAAATGTTAATGGGCTAAAATAAATCAAAGTATAATCAATATGTTAAAATGACAAGGATTTCTTTAAGTTTTATTTTTTATTGTGGTTAAATAACTGGAAGGGTATTGTGCTATGTTGCAGAGCCTAGGGTTTTTTCTTGAAAAACTAGGTTTGGTTGCTCTTTGTATATTCTTGTGTCCGTGTCTTCTGGGTACGCAGGTCTTTAGAGCAGGGAATTTGTCGGGCTGCTGTTCTCCAGGTTAGACTTGTCTGTGTTGGTAGTTTCAGGCTTGTGGGAATGGCAAATTTTATTGGGGACTTAATTATTATCATTTAATATTCTGTAACAGAACATGCTATCAATAGGGTATATATAAATTTGTTACTTTTTAAATGCAAATATATTTAAAGTTAGTGAGAGCCTGATTTGTTTAAAGGTTAATATCATGAAACATAAAAAATATTTGATCACTTTGCCACACAAAAGGAAAGTTAAAAGCTCTCAGCCTTTCCTTGATTTGTTTTAAATGCAATATATTGTGTTAACAACTATTCACCTAGATTCAGGAAACAATACATGTAAACTGTGTAAAATGATGTCCTAAGAGGAGGCAAAAATAAATTCAAACCTGGAACAGTCTGCCTAAGATTGTAAAAGGCCCCACCTTACCTGAAATAAGGGTCTGCCTCCCACCCTGCTACAAGTCAGAATGTTTCCAAAATAAATCAGCTTTCAGCTCATTTAAAGTTATATTCAAATATATATATTATATTTCAGCTTTTTGTTGTAAAATTAATATATAACTCAGGCAGGATTTAGGATGACTATTACACAAACTAGATATGTTTTTACTGTTGTTAATTATTTTGTATTTTCCTTGTAAGCTCTATAGCTGATGCCAGATTAATGTTTTGAATAAGTCTACTAGGCCATCACCTATGAAATAGATGAGATAATAACTGATGAAACTGACTTGCTGGATGTTTAAGATCAAACTTAAGGATTGAGATTAAAACAAAGGGGTCAAGAAAATCAGTTTTGGTTCTTGCCCTCAGAGTCAGCCTGCGTCCAGGGAATGAGAGAGCTTCTCTAACTTTGCAACTCCGGGTCAACACTGCTGCCTTCGCTGCTGCCAGAACTCAGAGTTCTCATCCATGCAGACAGTGGGCAAAAGACACTGCCTGGTTTCTATGTCGCACAGAAGGCATCGCTGTATCCAGAGCCGAGGAAACACCAGCTGCCATCAGCCTCCAGGTTGTGGGAACTGCCACCGCCAGAGCACAAAAGCCACTGGGGCCCAGATGCCACCACCACCAGAGCTCAGAGCTGTCCAGGACAGAACCCAATCTGAGTGGACGCTTCTCAATAACCCATGCATTCCAGGCTTGTCCCCCAGAGTTGGAGACTCAGCAAAGATTGCTGAGAACAAGGAGGTACAACAGTGGGTCAGACAGGCTTGGCTCCTGCCCTCCTGGGGCTGATGGGAGTGAGCAGGAACCAGCTTCCCTTTGCCATGAATGGAAGCAAAAAGCTGTCAGCTGTCCACAAGGCAGAAGCCACTGCCTGGGAGCTGCTGGAATCCAGGAGGAGCGCTGCTGCCTGCCCCAGAATGCAGAGGCTGCTGGAATGAAGAAGCTGCTCTCAAGTGCCCCACGAGTGACCCTGTGGGAACTCAGCTGACTCTTAAGGGACAGGAACAGGTCAATTTGACCAACTTGATCTTAAACACCTAGCAAAACAGTTAAAAACCAAACCAAATAATAGACATTCTTGGGCATTTAAAAGAAACAATAGTTTAATGTAACTTAAGATGTACTTGTGTTAGCCCCTAGAAAAGGACTGGAGGCTACAAAAGAGAGATTCTTAGGCAAATGGACCTGATAACTCAAGTTCCCAAATAAAGGCCTCGACCTCTCCAGCCTTTGATAGGCCTTGTTATGGGAACAACTTCTCAGTTCGTCTACCAAGTGAGAGATTGACATCTACCATGTCACAATATTCTGCATTAATCTCATTTTGGTACTTATGTCATTTTGTTTCTCTCTCATAGAAGCACTCACCCCAGATGACTTTACAACCTGCTCTTCCCAAGCAGACTTCTGCTCCTCATTGACCAGATTTCTAAAAGGAACTTCAAACTGCTTCCCCAGGCTCTGCTCCCTTCCAGTTTGAAGCAGCAAGAGCAGTCGGTGCACCCTAACCCTAATTAAGGACAGGCAGTTAGTGTAAAATAAGAAATCTGGTCAAACTGAGGAATGGAACCCATCAGAGTCTGGGAGGTTGGAAACTGAAAAACCACTAGTTTCCTAAACAAGGATTTGTTAATGTGGATAAGACTAGTGGAGAATGTTATACTTCCCAAAAAGATTCTCCAGTGCCATCAGGAGAGAGTCAGCCCCACCCTAATCCCCCCTCCCTGTAGCCCAACCCTAATCCGTCCCATGCCCTATAAAAGTTGGCAACAATAGGATTAACGTGCAATTTCCCCGGCACCCTGCTTTTAAGTGTAAGGGAGGTCGTCGCTGGCCAGCTAAAATAAAGGCTTCTTTTGGTTTTACGTGATTGGCTTGGATGATTTTATTTTCTTTGGGTACAACAGGTGAGCAATTCAGGTTTTGCCTTCTGGTTTGCAACACCAAACAGACAAACAAAAAGATCCCTTTTGAGAGGTCTCTTCCCTACAGGGCAGGCCAACAATTTGTGGATAACAAAATTGTTGGATGGACTGATCAGTCTCCTTGGTCAACAAAAATAACCAATGTGTTTTTTAGCCTTAAAGAAGAATGAAATTATGGCATTTGCAGGTAAATGGACAGAACTAGAGAATATCATGCTAAGTGAAATAAGCCAAACCTAAAAAACTAAAGGCCAAATGTTTTCTCTAATAAGCAGATGCTGATCCATAGACGGAGAGGGTGAGTAGGGAAGAATGAATTGTGCAGAGGGGAGTGAGGGAACATGTGGGGCTGTAGGGATGGGAAGGATGGTACAATGAGACATATTATTACCCTATATACATGTATGATTACACTACTGGTGTGACTCAGCACCATATACAGCCAGAGGAATGAGAAGTTATGCTCCATTTGTGTACAATTTGTCCAGATGCATTCTTCTGTCATGTATAACTAATTAGAAAATTTTAAAAAAAATTTTTTTAAATAAAAAAATTTAAAAGAACAATGAAAGCAAAAAAAAAAAAAAGAGGCCATTGTGCTCTTTATTAATTTCTGCTTTCTTTACCCCTTACCTGTCTATAAAATTAACCTCTTCTACTCAGCCCATTCATTGAAATACTGATTCTATTTCATGGAATGAACTGTTACCTGATCCTAGAATTGCAAAGAAAGTCAATTAAGATCTTTAGAGCCGGGCACAGTGGTGCACGCCTATAATCCCAGCACTTGGGAGGCTGAGGCAGGAGGATCGCAAGTTCAAAGCCAGCTTCAGCAACTTAGCGAGGCCCTAAGCAACTCAGAGAGACCCTGTCTCTAAATAAAATACAAAATAGGGCTGGGGATGTGGCTCAGTGGTGGAGTGCCCTTGAGTTCAATCCTCAATTCAAAAAAAAAAAAAAAAGATCTTTATAAATAAAGTCAACACCTATTATAAATATGTTGGGATATGTTGAGCAACTTCAGAACAGGAATATAGACCCCCCCTTTTTTTTGTACTGGGACTTGAACCTAGGAATACTTTACCCTTTTTTATTTTGGGGCAGTCTTGCTAAGTTGCTTATGGTCTCACTAAATTGCTGAGGCTGGCCTCAAATTTTGATCCCCCTGCCTCTGCCTCCTGAGTTGCTGGGATTAGTCATATACCACCATGCTTGGCTGTGAGCATGTATTTTTAAAAATACCCTGATGAAAACCAGACTTAATGGTGAAACTTTGAATGCTTCCTCCTAAAATTGAGCCCAAGTAGATATCTACTTTCAGCACTCTCTTTCAAGATGGTACTGGAACTTCTTGCCAGTGCAAAAAGTCAGTAAAAGAATTGAAGGCATAAAGATTGGAAACCAATAAAACTTTCCTATGTGGAGATGACACAATTGTCTACATAAAAGATCTCAGAGAATTTACTAAAAAATCAACTGGAACTAATGAGTGAATTTAGCAATGTTATGAGACACAGGGTTAACACATACAAAAAAAATCACATTTCTTTATTCTAGCAATGAATTAAAACACAGTATAATTTATAGTTTCTCCCCCAAAAGTGATACTTTTGTACAAATCTAAGAAAGCATATATAGAACCGATGTGCTGAAAGCTACAAAAGTCTGATGGACATGTTGTACCCAAAGAAAATAAAATAATCCAAGCCGACCACGTAAACCAAAAGAAGCCTTTGTTTTAGCTGGCCAGCGACGACCCCCTCACACCTAAAACAGTGTGCCGGGAAAATCGCGCATTAGTTCTTTCGTTGCCAACTTTTATAGGGCACGGGAAGGGATTAGGGTGGGGCAATAGGGAGGGGATTTGGGATTGGGGTGAGGCTGACTCTCCCGATGGCGCTGGAGAATCTCCCTGGGGAGCACAACATTTTAATCTGTTTTCTGTTGCCATAACAGACAAAATAAAGATGTAAACCCAAAACGTACCATGTTCATGGATTAGAAGACTCAGCAAATACACCGGCTTTCCTAAAACTTACTTATAGCTGTGACATAATTTGATCAAAGACCTATCAAGATTTCTTGGGTGATATAAATAAATTTTAACATTTATAAGGAAAGGCAATGAAGTAGCACAGGTAAGGAATATGTAAAAGACAAATAATGTTGGAAGAATCATACAACTCAATTTTAAGACCTATTTTGGTGGCTCGGGTTACAGCTCAGTTGGTAGAGTGTTTGCCTTGCAAGCACAAGGCCCTGGGTTCAATCCCCAGCACCACAAAAATAAATAAATAAAAAGACTTATTCTGTAGGAACAGTTATACTGTGGTATTTGTGGAGGAATTGAAATGGGTCAGTGGAACAGATTTAAGAACCTAGAAACAGATCTACAGAAATAGGCATAACTGATTTGTTTTAAAAGCATAAAAGCAATTAAAAGAATGAAAGATAGCTATTTTAAAAATGGTGAGGCAATGGGGTTGTGGCTCAGTGGGAGAGTGCTTGCCTGTTGTGTGTGAGGCACTGGGTTTGATTCTCAGCCCCACATATAAATAAGTAAATGAAATAAAGGTCCATCAACAACTAATAAAAATATTTTTTTAAATGCCAAAAAGAATGGTGGTAGAACAATTAGATATCAAGAGCAAAAAAATAAACCATGTTAAAGCTAAAGCTTACACACTATACACTGCTATTATTTTAATTTTTTTGTAGTTGTAGATAGACAGAATGCCTTTATTTTGTTTATTTTTATGTGGCGCTAAGGATTGAACCCAGTACTTCACACATGCTAGGCAAGTGCTCTGCCACTGAGCTACAGCCCCAGGCCATATACACTGCTATTACTGATAATCAAAAATGACCTCCATGTTTCTAAATTCAACAATTCTTGGTTCATCTTATTTGAGCTATAAATGGCATTTGACACACCTGATCACTCTCTTACTTGGATTCCTTCTGCCACTGGGGTTATAGGACAACTTGGTATTTTTTCTCCCTCTTGGGTCGCTCTTTCTCAGCCTCATTTCCTGGTCTCCCTCATCTTTCTGAGTTTTAGATGCCAGAGTAACCCTCTGCACTGTTCTGGAGCATTTTCTTTTTTCTATTTAAATTCATTAAGTTGTTGGTGTTGTTTAGCCACTTCTTAAACATCTATATGCTGAGAACTCCCATATTTATAACTCCAGTTCCGACTTCTCACCTGAGTTTTAGAAATGAAATGTTGAAATACATTACTGTTGTTAACTCCCAAACCTCCAAAATCATACCTTTGGTCTTCCCTCCAGTAACCACACCATTGGGTAAAGCCATCCCCTTGAGTGTAGGTGAGACCTGTGAACTGCTTCTAACCAATGGAATATGGCAAAAGTTGTGGAATATCACTCTTGTTTTTATGTTGTTATATAGCAAAGTGAGAGTGTAGGGCTTTCCAGAAGTCAGAGACTCCAGGCAGCAAAGATTCTCCCCCTCTGTTTCTCTGTTCAGTGCTTTGAAACATTCAAGAAACAAACTGCCATGAATTCTATAGCCACAAAGAAATTATTTAATGCCAACCACCTGAGAGCTTGGAAGCAAATCCTTTCCTAGTCAAGCCTGCATGAAAATGGCTAAAACCTTAATTTTAGCTTTGTAAGCCTCTGAGGAGAGGACCCAGTTAAACTGTCCCCAGAGACCAGGCTCTCTATACTCTTAAGAATCTGCCTCCTTGTCAAAATGGCCATACTTCCAAAAATGCTATACAAATTCAATGCAATTCCAATTAAAATCCCAATGATGGACCTCATAGAAATAGAGCAAGCAATCATGAAATTTATTTGGAGGAATAAGAGACCCAGAATTGCTAAAGCAATCCTTAGCAAGAAGAGCAAAGCAGGGGGTTTCACAATACCAGACCTCCAACTATACTACAGAGCAATAGTGACAAAAACAGCATGGTATTGGTACCAAAATAGACAGGTAGATCAATGGTACAGAATAGAGGACACAGAGACAAACCCAAATAAATACATGTATCTCATACTTGACAAAGGAGGCAAAAACATGCAATGGAGAAAAGACAGCCTCTTCAACAAATGGTGCTGGGAAAACTAGAAATCCATATGCAGCAAAATGAAACTAAACCCATATCTCTCACCCTGTACAAAACTCAACTCAAAGTGGATCAAGGACCTAGAAATCAGGCCAGAAACTCTGCACCTAATAGAAGAGAAAATAGGTCCAAATCTTCATCACATTGGCCTAGGACCAGATTTCCTTAACATGACTCCCAAAGCGCAAGAAATAAAAGCACGAATAAATGATTGGGATAGAGTCAAACTAAAAAGCTTCTTCTCAGCAAAGGAAACAATCAGCAATGTGAAGAGAGAGCCTTAAGAGTGGGAGAAAATCTTTGCCACACACACTTCAGACAGAGCACTAATCTCCAGAATCTACCAAGTACTCAAAAATCTTTACACCAAGAACACTAATAACCCAATCAATAAATGGGCCAAGGAAATGAACAGACACTTTACAGAGGAAGATCTACAAGCAATCAACAGATTTATGAAAAAATGTTCAACATCCCTCGTTATAAGAGAAATGCAAATCAAAACCACCTTAAGATTTCATCTTACCCCAATTAGAATGTCTTTTATTAAGAACACAGGCAACAACAGGTGTTGGCGAGGATGTGGGGAAAAGGGTACACTCATACATTGCTGGTGGGAGTGCAAGTTGGTGCAGCCACTGTGGAAAGCAGTGTGGAGATTCCTTAGAAAACTTGGAATGGATCCACCCTTTGACCCTGCTATCCCACTCCTTGGCCTATACCCAAAGGACTTAAAATCAGATTGCTACAGTGATGCAGCCACATCAATGTTCATAGCTGCTCAATTCACAATAGCTAGATTATGGAATCAACCTAGATGCCCTTCAGTAGATGAATGGATAAAGAAACTGTGGTATATATACACAATGGAATATTACTCAGCCATAAAGAAGAATAAAATTATGGCATTTGTAGGTAAATGGATGATGTTGGAAACTGTTATGCTAAGTGAGATCAGCCAATCCCAAAAATCCAAAAGCCGAATGGTCTCTCTGATAAATGAATGATGATGCATAATGCGGGGGGGAAAGGTGGCAAGAATGGAGGAAAGATAGCTAGCATAGAGGGAAGGGAGGGGTGGGGGCGGGTGGGGGATAAAATTAATAACAGAATGTGTGACAGATACCATTGCCCTGTGTAAATGCATGAACGCACAGATGGTGTGACTCTACTTTGTGTACAACCAGTGAAACAATAGCTGTACTCCATTTGTGTTCAATGAATCAATAAGTAAAAAAAAAAAAAAAAAAAGAATCTGCCTCCTGTCTTTGAGCACTGATGGATGCTGCCTCTTACCCTAGAGGCTACACACCACTAGGGGAGGACAGAGACAGTTGGAAGACAGTGACCTCCAATACAGTACAGTTCTTATGTTCCCACCCAGGCTCTACTCATCCTGCCATGGCCTTGATTGTGATGTGGAATCCAGGACAATTGGTGAAATGAGTAACATTTTTCTATTTAAATGAGTGGAGGCATGGAGTATCCTGTGAACAGGTGACCTTGGAGCAGCTCAGGCCTACAGCCACCTCGCCTGCAATAAGCCATAGGGACAAGGTTTTCTCCCAGCCTGCAGCCCTCAGCCAATTGCTCTCCAAGGCCCTGTCCTTGATGGCTGTCAGAGTCCTCCTGGGTGAGGAGGTCCTGGAGATGCTGACTGAGGTAGAAGGAGGAATCTCCCCCTTCGTAATTTCTGGCTTAACTGAGTTAGCTCTTGTGCCAGAACTTGGACCAGGAAATAATATTTCCTAGGATGGGACAGAAGAAATTTTCAGAGTGGGAATGGTGTAATGATAGGTGATAAGGACTTTGAGAGATTTCAATGAGAATGTCTCCCAGAGTCTTCCAAACGTAATTCTGCCTCATTTTTGACTGAGCTGTGACTTTTTATTGTTACATTTTGCTTGCAGGGACCCAGTAAAAACATGCTCCTGAGGCATTTATAGAGCTCTAGAGATCTTCTGACTCTTAATGTAAGGATGGGATATGAAAAACAAAAACAAAAACAAAAAACTGTGCCCAGAGAAACTATGAAAAAATAAATGATTCATGGTAAATTCTTACACTGCAATAGAAAATTAATACACTTGTTAAGCCAGGTGTGGTGGCACATGCCTATAATCCCAGTGACTCAGGAGGCTGATTCAAGGTCACTGATTCAAGGTCAAAGCCCGCCCCAGCAAGTTAGTAAGGCCCTGAGCAACTTAGCAAGAACATTTCAAAATAAAAAATAAAAAGTGCTGGGGATGTGGCTCAGTGGTTAAGTGTCCCTGGGTTCAATCCCTGGTACCAAAAAAAAAAAAAATAAATAAAATAAATAAATACACACACATATGTATATATATTTGTTAATTTCATGTATCTATTTTTCAGTATGTAAAACATATTTCTACAGACAAAAGTATGCAAAATGGTACACCCAGAAGTTTTCCCCCATATCTTTTTTTCAAACAGAATTCTTTTTTTAATCTTTATTTTTTAATGTGGTGCTGAGGATCCAACCAGTGCCTCACATGTGCTAGGAAAGCACTCTACCACTGAGCTACAACCTCAGCCCCATCCTCCATATCATAGTGGCTGTCTTGTTTATTGTATCCTCCTCTTTTCATCATGTAAAGAGCTCAGTTGTCAACACTATTCTCTGTTCACACATTCTCCTAGATGATCTCCCATATTCTCAAAACATCTAAAAGAGGGTGACTCCTATGGCAAGCTCTGTGGATGGTCACACAGTAATGATTCCTTTCCCCTTTCTTTCTGGCTGGCAGAATCTCCATCTCATAAGAGATGCTGAAAGTGGAAACTATTCACTTTCTCAGCATTTGTGACTTCATTTTGTGAGGACCTGAGCTATTGCAGCCAACTTGCAATTAGGTACAGAGACACTGCCATCACATTCAGGATTACAGAACAGAAAAAAGGTAAGAGCCTAGGCTCTTGACATGATTATTCACCTGTTAAGTCAGGTAAATGGGGAAGTAAATGCCTTTGTTGTATAAGCCACTCTCAGTTGAGCATTGTATACTTCCAGCTAAAATCATCTTAAAATTCCCAAATTTGTAGCTCCAAAGCCAACCTTTCCAATGAGCTTCACACACACATATCCAAATTCATATTCAGTATCACCTCTTTTATTATACAACAAGCATCACCACCTTAACACGATAACCCCCCATCCTAGATACTTGTTACATACTCATTTTTACCTCTCTTGTTAAATGATACTACTATTCATCCAGGTGCTCAAGACAAACGTTGAGGCATTATACACATACTCTTTTCCCCTCATATTCACAAGCAAGTATCAGCAACTCCTGTAAATTCTATACTCAAATTGTATCCTAATTTCACCATTTATCATTACTACCCTAACTCAATCCACCGTCAGAACAAGATCAGTCGTCTCCAAAATAGAGCATATGTAAGTGCTGTGGTTTGGATATGGTTTAATTGAATCTCCCCAAAGTTCATGTATTGGAGGTATGGTCCCCCCGGTGGTGGAACCTGTAAGAGGTGGGATCTGGTGAGAGGTCCATACTGAATATGAATTTGGATATGTGTGTGTGAAGCTCATTGGAAAGGTTGGCTTTTAACCTTTAAGAGGTGGGATCTAGTGAGAGGTCCTGCCCCTTAGGTCATGGGGCAGGAGTGCTCTTTGGAGGCAGTTTTCCTGCAACCTATTGAATTCTAAGCAACTTAGTGAGGCCCTAAGCAACTCGGTGAGGCCCTGTTCCTAAATAAAATACAAAAAGGGATAGGGATGTGGCTCAGTGGTTAAGTGTCCCTGAGTTCAAGCCCCGGTAACCGCCCCGCCCCCCAAAAAAGTGCAAACAACAGAGGAACACCAGAGCTTGGGCTACCAAATTACCAATGGCTCTGGTGCAAAAGAGCAACTTCATACAAGTAGAACATAATTACCCCATTAGGGTACAGGGAGAGAAGGGGTATTAAAGGAACACTGAGCCTGCCCCGGCGAAGGATGGGGTGGAAGAACAGTTAGATTGGGAAACAACCAGCCACACAAAGAGATACACAGATTCGGCCCTGAAAGCAAACCCAGAAATGAAGAACCTTCGCAGACTTTTGCAGGTAAACTGCGACTTCTGGAACAAGAACACAGCGACAGAAACGGTCACCACCATCCCCCACCCCCGAAAAAAAAAAATCGGCCAGTTTCGCTTACATACTCTACCCTCGGGCCACACATCCAAAATTTGTCAAAACGACCCACAATAACGGCATGTGATTTAAAATTCAGAAGCTCAGTGCACTGACAGAATCCGTCGCGAAATTGGTGTTCAAACATAGGAGTGCAGCAAGAACACCCAAGCGTTGAATCACAGTCGCCTGTTCGCGGAGCCACAACGACTTTCTCACAAAGCAGCAGGTGCTCATTTGAGCGTCTCGCACAGTATCTGGCACTAGCAGGGCTGACAGCTGCCGCCTGTAGGCGCAAGCGCGAAGAGTTGGTAGGCGCAGCGCACTCTGGGAAATGTAGTTCGGTCAAAGGCGGCCGCGGCGCAAAGCATTCTGGGGCTCGTGGTTCGCGGGGCCGGTAGCGGAACGCTGAGGAGCTAGTTCAGATGCCGCAGGGCTCCTCCTCGCGGAGGATTCTGGGCAGTGACGTCGTAGGTGTCGGTGGTGGGGCTGGTTACCATGGCCCGCGGCGCCCGGAGGTGAGTTTAGGCCCGGCCCCAGGGCGAGAGTGGGGGCCGGTTCAGCCTGTACTGCAGGGGACCCGGATGGGAACTCTGCAGGCGCAGCTGGAGAGGTTGTGTGCCAGTGTGTGCCAGTGCCACTGTGTACAACTATGTGACAGGTTGCGGGCGTGACAGTGTTATCTTGCGTGCTTGTGTATGACTGTGGCCATCTGTCCCTGCCGGAAAAACTGTGTATTTGTATGCGACTGTCGCTGCAGGTGTAGCTTTGTGTTACTGTGAATGAGTTTGAGAGACTGAGGTATGGCATTGTGTGTCTGCGACCATGTTTGACCACCTGTCTGTGTGGATGCACCTGTGTTGGAATCACAACCGATGTGGTTTTGTGACATGATCATCGGTTTCTGAAGGTATACTTTTATATGAGTAATTGTGACGATTATGACCTTGTGTGGTGTGCCATTGTGTGTGTGACTATGTAACTGTCTCTCCTGTATGTGACCACCTATCTTTGTGCTCATATGGCTGTGTGTGATTATGGGTGTGATCGTGAGACTCTGTGTATGTGTGTGATTGGACGAGAATTTGTACATATATGTGAGATAGTGGGCTTGATTGTCCAGGACCTAGTTCGTGTTTGTGAGGTACAGAAAGATTAAAATTACTTGAGCAAGTTCACACAGTTAATAAGTTACAGAACCAGGACTCAAAACTGAGCAGTTTGGATGAAGAGTTCTGGATTTTAATTAATAAATGGATTCTTCAGAATAACGGAAGCTTTGGATTCTGAGAGTGGTGGAGATGATAGTCTGGTCTTCTATCACGGACCATTGAAACTTAGAAACATCATCTGGTTTGCTTCTTTACACAGGACCCAGTCTAAAGACATTGTATTGAGGCCATCCTCAAACTGGCTACTTTTAGGGGAGGAAAGTACAACCTGAAAGCCCAGTCTTCTTCCACTTAGGTCATTGAGTTTGAGATTATAGATTGGTCCTTGTCAAAACTTTCATGTTTGGTGCTGAGAGAGGCTGATCTGGGCCCTTTTTCTGTTGTACCAAGTTGGGTTAAGTGTTTGGTTTTGATTTTCTCAGTTAATTAAAAAAATGTTCTCTTTTCATTTCCAAATGGTAGTAGAGAATCTAAACAGGAGGAAGGGTGACACTTCTCTGAGCCACATGTTGGCTCATGCACTCTTTTTATTTTATTTTTATTTGTTCTTTTTAGATACACATGACAGGTTGTATTTTCACATATTGTACATACAAGGAGTATAAAAGATTAGGGTTCCATTCTTGTGGATGTACATGATGTGGAGTTTCACTGGTTGTGTATTCATCTCTGAACATAGCAAAGTTATGTCCAATTCATGCAGTCTTGACAGTGAGGAAAGAAAGATTCAGAGAGATGGATTAATTTGCCCAAGTTCATGTGACCAGTGGGAGAAGGCGTGAAAAGTTAACCTGGGTCTGGGAGCTATATAAAATCCAAGTTTTTTCCTTTGCCCTTCTTTCAGAGACTGATGGCCCACTTCAAACTTAGAAACATATTACCCAAGGGATACGCAGCTTTCTGAATTAAAAAAATCAGAAACTTAAAAGAAATTACTTTTATGCAGATGCTATTTAAGGCTTCTGCTTTCCTATGCCAAGAAGAATGCATTGCTTCTCCTCTCAGCTTGCAGAAGTTTTTGTGGAATCTGGGGGTTGTGAATCCTAAACTCTAGGTCAAATAGAATGTCCCATTTTCAGAATAAAAAAATATTGGCTCTGAGAGAATAAGCAGCTTATTTTAGGCTGCAGTTTGTTGTTGGTTTAGAATTGTACTTTGGCAATTTTTTCCCAGGCTGCTTTTCTATGGAGTAATAGATAACATCTGTCATCTCTGAAGATGCTTCTCAAAGGAACATATAGCATTGGTTCTTCAGGTTTTTGTTGACTGTTTTCCATTCAGATGTGGTGGCTTCTTGACAGAAGATCAGTTTTTAAGTTTCACTTCAGTTGAATTTATGACTGAGTTGGTCATAAATTCACTTATCAGCAAAATGGGGATAATAATACCTACCATTTGCAGTTTTTTAAGTATTGAACGAGATAATGGCATGCACAGCATACATACTAACACTATGTATGTTACAGAAAGCACAGTAAGATTTATTTATTCACTTATCCAATATTTTTGGGTACCTACAATAGTTCTGACACTTGTTCTTGAATATACTAGTGAACCAAACAAATCCTAGGTATCTTGGATCTTACAATTTTGTGTGGAAAGGCAAACAATAAACAAAATGTATGTGACATTTTCTTTCTTTTTTTTTTAATTTTTTTTTTTTGGAACCAGAGATTGAACTCAGGGACACTCGGCCACTGAGCCACATCCCCATTCCTATTTTGTATTTTATTTAGAGACAGGGTCTCACTGAGTTGCTTAGGGCCTCACTAAGTTGCTGAGGCTGGCTTTGAACTCGCGATCCTCCTGACTCAACCTCCCAAGTTGCTTGGGTTACAGGTGTGCGCCACCATGCCCGGCTTGTATGTGACATTTTCAATGATGACAAATGATAAGAAGAAAAATAAATCAGGATAAGGGAAAAGAGTGACTGGAATGGTGTTTTCTTTAGGTAGAGGGAAGCCCCTCTGATGTAGTAACAACTGAACATAGGAATAAAGAGAAAGGGTGAGACTTACAGATTTGGGGGAGAAGAGTGTTCCAGGAATAAGGATAAGCAAAGTTAACTTGTGTGAAGGAGAAGTGTCAATGGTATTTGATTAACAATTAGGAGACCTGTGTACCTGGAGAGAGGTGTGCAAAATGGAGAAGGGTAAGACATGAGGTCAGATGAGCAGCCAGGGGCCTGGTCAGAACCCACTTGTTGGCCCTGGGATCGACTATAGGTTTTATTGAATTGAGTTTTGTGTTGTTTTGGGGTTAAATTTGGCATTGACGGGCTGGGATAGCTCAGTTGGTAGAGTGCTTATTTCACAAGCTCAAGGCCCTGGGTTCTAATCCCCAGCACCACAAAAAAGAAAAAAAATTGGCAGATCTTGGAAAGGATGATTCTTGTCCATATAAGAAGGATATGGGAATTGTGTAGTGTTTCCCAGCTTGCCAGGCCCTTGATTATTGATCTGCCCTTTGCTGTGGTCAACATTGCATAATTCACGTGTTAAGATGTTTCACATGGACTGTAAGATTTATTAATGTGGACATTTAAGGAGTAAGAAGTTGAAGAAATAAACAAGGGTATTTTTTCCATCGTTCATCAAAATGTATTTTTGATACATAAGTGTAAGTCCTGCCTGTCAGAAGAGCATTCATGAGGGACAGTTTCACAGAAATTTTCTATCTCATATTTGTTTGTCAGCCCTGCGCTTCTAATTCCAGCAAGCAACTAGGGACAAGTGTTTTAAAAGTTGAAGAAATATGACATTGTTTGCTTGTTTTTTAAAGATATAATGGCTGATTGTAAAAGTTAGATTTATTTATCGTGTAAACTTGGGTACAAGATACATTCTTAACCAGCTTATGAACAATCATTGGTAAGTTGGATAATACAGAAAATGCTTTTTCTGCAGCATAGTTAATTTAGGTCAGTGAATTAAAGAAGTTGGTGATTAACTATTTATGCATTATTAGTAAAATTATAAGAATAAAATCATAAAAACAAGGGGACCATCAAGGGGCAATAATTCTATTTTTGTGGGTCTTACACTAGTAAAATAGAATTGGGATGTCATTTTTTTCTTAACTCTCCCTTCTTAGGACTTTGTTCTTAATTTAAAAAAGCAAACTGAAGAAGGAAGGAAGAAATGGCTGTTGGACTTTGTAAAGTCATGTCCCAGGTAAGTCGTTGTTTTCAGACATTTCACCTCCTTTTTCAGAACTTTGGGGCCACAGGGAGAATCACAAATAACATGGGGCACCTTCATTACTGTTCTCTGCCATTTATTCATCTCATTCTTCTATAAAACTGTTGTTAGTTAGTTTGTTTGTTTGTTTTTGCGGTGCTGAGGATTGAACCCAGGGCTTGTGCTCGCGAGGCAGGCACTCTACCAACTGAGCTACATCCCAACCCTATAAAACTTTTAATATCTTTTTTACTGTTATACTCAAATGTGTGATGAATCCAAACTATCTTCCTTAGAGTTGGGGATGAGTGCTAGAGTATGATTATGTATGATTTAGTACTCTATTAATAAGGAGATCAAAAATGTCCTCTCTGAGGAGGTGACACTATAACAAAGCAAAAATTCAGTGAAAGTAGAGAATAAGTTTGTGGAAATCTAGTGTATCAAGAATAGAAAGGACCAAGTTATCATGGTGGGAGCATGTTTGGTTTGATCCAGGAATAGCAATGAGTCAGTGTCCAGGGGGTGGGACGGAGTCAGCATTATGAAGTCATAGTTGTAACTGGGGACCAGAGTCTGTAGGCCCTTGAATGTCATCATCAGAACTTTGAGTTTTGTTCTAAATGTGAAGGAGAGTCATTGGAGTGCTTGCGATATGATTGGATTTTATGTTTTAAAATAAAATAGAAAGCAGGGGAAATAGGGTGAAAGCAGGGCGGCCAGTCAGGAGATTATTGTGTTAAACCAAGTGAGAGGTGATAGCAATCTGGACCTTGTGGGGGTACTGGAGCTGGAGAAACTCTGCATATGTATTGAAGATAGAAAATGGAATTTGATCAGGGATTGTGGAGTGTAAGAAGAAGAAAGAGATCAAGGATGACTGCAAAGATTTTTGGCTGGGTAGCTACACAAATAGTCATACCATTCATGATGGAGACTATTAGAACCAAGAATTGACTTCTGGATATATTGAGAGACCAAATGGAATGTTGATTATATATCTTGGAGTTCAGTACTAGAAATGTGAATTTAAAGCCATGAGACAGGATGAAATTATCTTGAAGAAAGGTTCTGGCAAATGTAGATAGGAAAGAGATCCAAGGACCGAGTTTGGGACATTTTAACAAGACAAGAAGAGGAGGAACCAGCAAGAGACAGAAAAGAACTGAGTGTTGTGGAGCATGCCTATAGCTCCAGCTACTTGGGAGGCTGAGGTGGGAGAATCACTTGAATTTAGAAGTTCAAGACCTCAGAGAGACAGAGAGAGAGAGGGAGGGGAATTGGGAGGAGAGGGAAGGATTGATGAAGGACAACAGGGTGTGTGGTTCCTAGAAGCCAAGAGTAGAAAATGTTGAAGAAGAGAACAATCAGTGAGTTAAATTCTGAGAGCGTGAAGGTGGTAAAGACTGAGAATTGACCATTGAATTTGGTAGCATGAAGGTGACTGATTTGTTTGACAAAAACTACTTCATAGAGCAGTTGGGATGAAAGCATCATTGCAATGGGTTCAAGAGATAATGAAAGGGGAGGAAGGAAGAATGGAGATGGTGAGTCTGGACTTATGATAATGTAGCCAGTAGCTACATATGACTATTCCAAATTGAGATATGCTGTAATTGTAAAATACATGCCCTAATTTGAAGATTTAGTACAAAGAGAATAATGTATTATTAAGAATTTTCTATATCAATTATACCATTTATATCTTAAATATCTTTTTTCTTTTTTTTTAATGGAATTTTTTTTTTTTTTTTTGGAACCAGGGATTGAACTCAGGGACACTTGGCCACTGAGCCACATCCCCAGCCCTATTTTGTATTTTATTTAGAGACAGGGTCTCACTGAGTTGCTTAGGGCCTCGCTAAGTTGCTGAGGCTGACTTTGAACTCGCAATCCTCCTGACTCAGCCTCCCAAGTCGCTTGGATTACAGGTGTGTGCCACCGCGCCCGACTTAAATATCTTTAAATTGTATCAATAACATTCTTGATACATTGGTTAAATGAAAAATATTATCAAATTAACTTAATTTATTTCTCTTTGCTTTTTAAAAGTTGATTACTGAAAAATCTTATCGCAAATCCCTGCCTGCAGTGAGACGCTACTCGTAGGCTGGTCAGAAGCTTTATTCACACGATGTCCATCTCCTTACAGATTCTTTCTTCTCCCCCCGACCCCCCAACAGGGAAGTAGTGCAGTATATATATGCAGCAACAACCAATCAGAAAGCTGTCCACGAGGTTAGCGCGTGGACTGCAAGCTGCTCGGAGCCTAGACACTCAGTGATCACGCACCCAGCATGCAGAAGCATTGGCCAATGGCAAAGACTTCCGCTTTAGCCTGAGGCCCTGGGCACCCTGACAGGCCAGTGTGGGGGGTGAGACGTGAGGAGGGGATCTGGGCCAGCCTGCCTCTTCACATGACCTCGGGACCTGCCCGACAGGGACATCCTGCCTGTGGGCAAACCCAGCCACCCTCCGGGAGGTTGGGGGGGGGGTGGGAGCCATCCACGTCGCAGCTCAGCATGGCTCCAGCGGGTGCACGCAGTTCTCCTCCAGCCGCTCCTTGGCTGGAGAGGAGTCCAGGCTGAGGAGGTCCTTGAGAAAGGGGGTGCTGGGGGCGCTTTCCAAGGCCCTGCTGTGGCTGTGCAGCAGCTGTGACAGCATCCTGGATGACAGCATCTCCTTCACCAAGGAAGCCCAGAGGCAGACTAGGGGGGCTGGACTGCAGGTCCCTCTGGGGCTGCCGAAGTTCGCCCGCCTCGCCCAATGCCGCCGCCTCCTCATGCCCTGCGAGGCGGGCAGAAGGGAGGCACCGGGGTTGGGCCGGTCGCGCGCCTCTGCTCCGGGGTGCGGGATCACCAGCCGCTGGGGTTGTGGGATCACCAGCCGCCTGGAGCACGCAGCCCGCCCCGGCCAGTGGGCACCCCGACAAAATCTAGAGTTAAATATGTGACTCTCATATTTCTGTTGGGTATGCCTGGTCTAGACAACTCTTTGGAGGAATTTTGTTATTAAGAGGAATAGAGAAATGGAACAATAACTAGAGTGAGATCGTTGAAGGGAATTTACTTATTTATATATTTCTTTGTAAGATGGAAGATATTGCACTAGTTTGTATACTGATAGGAATGATCCAGTAAAGTGAGAAAAGTTGGTAATACAAGAAAAGGTGCCAATGTCCTTTTGTGGACAAGTGAAGGATTGACTGTACATAAGAACTTGGAGTTTTATCCATAATGAGAGAGAAGACAGAATGTATACAGTATAGATACAGGTTGGCAAATACACAGAGAGGCAGGAAGATCAAGTTCAAAGTGAAAACAATGGAGAAGTTGGTGGCTTGAGAAAGTATGAAACAGTATGAAATAGTTATCAGGAGAGCACGAGAGTGAATTTTTTAGGGAAGTATAGTATAGTAGTCTTACAGTGTTTGAAGAATCTGTTTTGAAAATCAAAATGTTCATCAATGGGGGTTCTAGCACGAAACTCAAAAGAGGACAATTTATAAGGTATTATCAGGATATGAAAAAATTGAGAAGGGTGGCACTGTATCCTGGGCCTCATTAAAGCAGAAAATTGGATGGAGAGGGCCCCTGACAAGTACTGTGAGCTTTGATTGAAGAACAGAGATCACCCAGGGTGGAGGTTCAGGGGGGAACTTATTGGAATAAATATTTAACCTACTCACTTCCCTCACATCTCTTGCAAGCAGTTGAACCCAATTGAAAATAGGGGGTGATCAAGGGAGTTTATTGATGCAGTCAGTGTAGGTCAGCCTCCCAGCCACAGAAAAAAGAGCAGCACATGGGAATTACACAACTCTGTCTAGTTGTATCATTTTGTTTCTCCAGATACATTCAGCCCTATTTCCATATTTGATGTTTCATTGTTTTTGGTAGAAATGAAAACACATTCTATAGACTGGAACACCATCATTTTCAAGCATTGTGTATTCCTTTATACAGAAATAGAAAATTTCACCAGTATTTTCACTGAGTGGGAAATAGTTTTTACTATCTGATAGTAAATAGACACTGGATATCCCTCAGTTAAAAAAGAGAGCCTTTCTTTCATACAGCTTAGAATTCAGTGACTAAACTATTTTTGGACATGTAAGTTGTGTCCAGATTTCTTGTATAATCTTCTAAAGAAAATTCTGCCTAAATCTCTTTACTTAGTCTTCATTATTTCTTCAGAATACATTCCTGGAAATTTTCCTTGCTTTAGAGTCTAAATTCAGATCATACTCTTTTGTTAAAGCACAATTCAGGGCCTTCCTTCCCTACTCTACTGTGACTGTTTCCCAGTTTGGAGAATATATGTGTAACTTTCAACTTAGCCCTGCTCACATACCTATACTTTTTCATGTTGTAAGCTAATTTCTCTGTGTGTGTGTCTTTCTTTTTCACCAAAGTGTAAAAATTTCAAGTGGTGAATCTTTTTCTAATAATTCTCTTTCCTCAAAGTATTTTACAAATCTGAACATGTACTTCTTTTCTTTTCTTTTTTCTTTTATACCAGGGTTTGAACTTAAGGATGCTTAACTACTGAACTACACCCTCAGTCCTTTATTATTTTTTTAAATATTTTTAATTATAGGTGGACACAACATCTTTATTTATTTTTATGTAGTGCTGAGGATTGAACCAGGTGCCTCACATGTGCAAGGCAAGCACTCTACCACTGAGCCGCAACCCCAGTCCTCAGTCCTTTATTTTTTATTTTATTTTTTTATTTTTTTATTTTTTTTGGTTTTGGGGATTAAACCCAGGGGTACTTCACCACTGAGCCACATCCCCAGCCCAGTTTTGTATTTTACTTAGAGACAGGGTCTCACTGAGTTGCTTAGGGCTTTGCTAAGTTGCTGAGGCTGGCTTTGAACTTGCAATCCTCCTGCCTCAGCCTCCCAAGTGCTGGGATTACAGGCGTGCACCACTGTTGTTCCTTTTCCGCACCGAACAACAAAGGTTGAGTGCCTTCCCCGGACCAGCCAGGGAGGCACGGGGTCAGGCAGGATGGTGAGCGTCACGGCTGAAAAAACCCACACACCAGCCGGGAGTCTGTCCAGCAAGAATCTCAGTTTAATGGAGGAGGGGAGCAGGTATATAAGGGGAAAGAAACAAAGAAAAGAGATACCTGCAGGGCCAATCACCTTAAAGGTAAACAGCCCATGCAGCACACACCAAAGCCTGCAGGACAAAGGTCAGAGCTGCTCACGTTCACAGAGGTCGAATGGGCCAATCCTAGGCCACCACCTTGGTGGTACCACTGGTGAGGGGGGCTTATGCCCCGAGGGTGGTGTTGTTGCAGTCGCCATCTTAAGGTGTGTCCCTACACACCACCGCGCCCGGCCTTATTTTTTATTTTGAGACATGGTCTTGCTAAGTTGATTAGAGCCTCTCTAAGTTGCTGAGGCTGGCCTCCAACCTGTGATCCTCCTGCCTCATCCTCTTGAGCTGCTGGAATCAGAGGCATGTGCCACTGAGCCAGGCACATGTAATTTTTTTTTTTTGGAACCGGGGATTATACTCAGGGGTACTCGGCCACTGAGTCACATCCCCAGCCCTATTTTGTATTTTTTAATTTAGAGACAGGATCTCACTGAGTTGCTTAGCGCCTTGCTGATGCTGAGGCTGGCTTTGAACCTGCCATCGTTCTGCCTCAGCTTCCCAAACCACTGGGATTACAGGCATGCACCACCACGCCTGGCTTGTAATTTTTTTCTAATATAATTCTTTTCCTGGATTATTTAGAATTTTGAACTCTGGATGAATTCATCTTTCTTGCTAGAATTATGTGGGAATCTAAGCACTTAGCGAACAAGAATTTATTTTTATTGCAGGGGTTGGTGACCTTCAAAGATGTTGCTCTAGACTTTTCCCAAGAAGAGTGGGACTGGTTGGACCCATCTCAGAAAGATTTATACAGAGAAGTCATGTTGGAAAACTACAGGAACTTGGTATGGCTTGGTAAGGATGTTTCTCCCCCATAATTCCAGAATTTCCCTCTGAGGTGTTTTTGCTTCCTCAATCAGTAATATCTAAGGCGTCTTGAAGGTACTTAGTTGAAGTCCTACCTTCTATTCCCAGGAAGTGATTGAAAGTAGTTTTACAGAGTTGGAAATGAGTAGTTCCCTTCGCTATAGAATGGTGATTTGAAAGAGCAACATTAGCATACCCTGGGAATTTGTTAAATGCAAATTCTAGGGCTCCACTCTAGATCTATAAAATAAAGAATTCTGGGAATGGATCTAGTAATCTGTTTTTTGTTTTTTTGCGGGGAGGGGTCACTGAGCCACATCCCCAGCCCTGTTTTGTATTTAATTTAGAGATAGGGTCACATTGAGTTGCTTAACACCTCACTCTGCCTAGGCTGGCTTTGAACTCACGATCCTCTTGCCTCAGCCTCCTGAGCCTTTGGAATTACAGGCGTGTGCCACCTTGCCCAGCATAATCTGGCTTTTAATAAACCCTCCAATAATCCTGATGCCTGCTAAAATCTAGAGTCAATGTAGTTTTTGATTCAGTAGGTCTGATTTGGGGCCTGAGAATTTGCATTTCACAGTAGTGCCGAGGTGATGGTTACATCTGCTCTAGAGCTTTGAGAGCCACTGCTATGGAAGAAGCTTCATTTTCCTCATCCTCCATACAAGCACTATTCCATTCTTTGAGACTTGTAGGTTATTTCTTGCCTGATGACCAAGAAATAGGGTCTGGGACCTGGAACAGCTGCAGTGTGTTGATTTGTCTGTCTGTCTCTGGCTTTCATTTTTCTTACCCTTCAACTAGGCCTCTCCATTTCTAAGCCCAACATGATCTCCTTGTTGGAGCAAGGAAAGGAACCTTGGATGGTGGAACGAGAGATGTCACATGGTCAGTGTGCAGGTGAGTGACAGATAACTGGGCAGGGAAGGCCATTTAAGGTGCCCTCCAAATGGTCTTGAGGAGGCTTCCCTGTGTTTCAGGTGGCAAAGAAATCTCTTTAGCATGTGCTCCCCTAGAAACCTCAACTTCGCCTTGGGATTTTTCTTCCCAATTTTATCAAATTTATTTTTAGGTCTTCTACCTATACCCTAAATCTCAATCCTTCTCATTTCTCTTTTTCTCTGTTATGGTCAGAGTTGTATATTTTTCTAGATTTCTTTTTTGAGCTTTTACATTTGTCAAAATTATTATTAAAGATATATATGCACATTTGTTTAAAAAAATCCAGTAGTTTTACAAAGCTCTTTTCCTTATAAAAGGAATTAATTTACTCTGCTCTCCAGTTGCTCTCTCTCTAGAGGGATCTACTTTCTTTTCTTTTAAAATTTCTTTTGGTGTTTCCTTCGTACTTCTAAATATATGTTTAACATTGCTATTTCTTGATTTTTTTTCAGATTTAATCCTTATCCAATACATTCTTACTGAGAAAATTAAGGTTTAGCACTTTCTTATTCTGAACCCAACACATGTGCACCCACACAGATATATTAATTTCCACCCTCCAATCTTATCAATATCATAATTTTGAATGGATCATTATTCAATGTTTAATTGTTATGGCTATTTAAAACTAGCCATAGCCAAATTGTGCATATATCAAGATTACTTTTTCTTTACAACTTTTTGTTTTCCCCAGAGTTGTTAATGATCTAGAGATTTTGTTTTCTGTTTAATTTTCTACATACATATTTCTAATTCAATTTCCAATTCCCCATCAATTATCTAAATCTCTCAAGACACTCAGATACATTAGGTAAACTATCAGTTTCGTGGTGGAGAAATCTCTCCTGGAGTCTTAAGAGATGCTTCACTCTGGACAAATGGTCCATTACATCCATTTGTACTCATTTGGGTTTATCTGATACTTTCTTATGATTAGATTGAGTATACATATTTTGAAAGAATGCCACAGAAATAATGTGTCCCTCTCAGTGAATCATACCAAAGAATTTATAATGTTAATATGCCTTATTATCTATGATGCTAACTTTGCTCCTTAGTGTAAAGGTGGTGTCTGTTTTTTCCATTATAAAGTTCTTTTTTTTTCTATGTATAATTAATAAATATCTTGAGGGAGATACTTTGAGACTATTCAGTCTCTTATAAAACCTTTGCTTATTTAACACTACAGGAATATGTATATTCTTATGTATGTATTCACATATATGTATATACTTGTAAGTATGTATACACATATAAAAATAGGATTATTTTATATGGAAGAACTGTTTCTTCTCTCCCATTTACTTATGTATTCAATTATATTTAGAGGTTTTTGCATTATTTCTGGGAAATAATGACTTCATAGAATTTAAAGAGATTCATTTTATATTTCTAGATTTATGGATTTTTTTCCTATGAGTTAAATCCAACAAATCATTGTTTTGTTGCTCAATTTTTTTTTCATGCAAGAGATTTTATTAGCAGCTGAACAGAGTGTAAGGGTGAGAGGGAGAAAGAGAGTGAGGGTGAGAGAGTGAGAGAGAGAGAGAAAAAAAGTAAGAGTAAGAGAGAGAGAAAAGAGTGAGAATGAGAAAGAGAAAAGCTTTGTTGCTCAATTTCTTCCAGTTTTGGCCATCAGAATCTCCATGTTGGTTCCTTTGAGCTTTTCACATGAACCCCTCCATTTTTTTAGCGATTCCTTCCTCTGGCACTACAAAGTGTCCCAGGTTCCTCTTGTTTTCCTTGCCTCAGCCTTGAATCTGTCACTTTTCCAAGAAACCTGGTTTCGTTTGTTGGTAAATGATGCTTAGAAACCAGTGTCTGGGTGCTCATTGCTATCAGGCCGACACAGCAGATAGAAATAGGAAATAACACTTCTATTTTTATTTCTGCCTCTGTCTTTTTACATATTGAAACTCTTCATTTATATTAGTAATTTGATTCTGGTATAGCTCTAAACTAGGTTCATTGTTGTCTTTCTCTTTTACTTATTTGTAATTTCCTTTTCTGACAATGAGAAACAATATATTTACTTACTTGCTCAATTTTAGTTACATGTAAAATGTACATACCGAATTTTCTAGTTTATTCATCTGTGAGATAAAAATTTACTAAGTACATTCAAACTACAGATGTATGTGTAGTTTCTTGTATTTTCTTTCTTAGATGAAACATAGCACATTGTAGATACTCTGCACTTTACTTTGTCCACATACTCATGTACACAGGAACTCACCCTATATTACTTCATGGTGATCCTCTGCATTTTACAGCTGTATAACACTTCATTATGTGCATGTAATCATGATTTGTTCAACCACTCTAATGTGTGGACCTTTAGGCTGTTTGCATTATTTTATTATTTTTTTCACTATTTTTTTAGTTGTAAATGGACACAATCAATGCCTTTATTTTAGTTATTTATTTTTATGTGGTGCTGAGGATCTAATCTAGTGCTTCACACATGCTAGGCAAGTGCTCTACCACTGAGTCACAACCCCAGCCCAGTATTTATTATTATGAACAATGTTGTAATTAATAACTTTATGCATATATATTTTCATATTGTTGAGGCTTTATCTTAAGGGTAGATTCCTAGATGTAGTTTTGTTAGGATTTGACCGATTCCTCCCCAGAAGGGTTGTCTGCTTTCTGTATTAGTTTTCTATTGCTTCAGTAATAAATACTACGAATTTAATGACTTAAAACCACACAAATATGTTGTCTTATACCTCTGGAGGTCAGAACTCAAAAATACGTTTTACAGGATTGTAGGTAAGACATTAACAGCCTGCCTTCCTTCCTTGGGCTGTAGGGGAGAATCTGTTTTCTTGACTTTTTATGCTTTGTTCAGGGCCTTTACCCAGCCTTTTATTTTCAACTTTTTTGAATCACTTTGTTTTAAATGGGGCTGTTATGAGTACAGATTCAAATTTTCCTTTGTGAACCACCCTGAATATCTTTTCATTTTAATGTGTATACATCCAGTTACATTTTGTATGTATTTGGGCTTAATTCTGTACATTTTATTTTCTGGGCTTTAGTTTTTATTTAAAAAAACACTTCCATATATCATGTATCTGAAGTCTTAGCTTTTTTTGATGTAAGTCTGTAGCCTTAATTAAGATTTTTCTTTTGTTTATAGTGCTGTTTCTCTTTTTCTTTTCTTTTTTATTGAGGGGTCTGGGGGGCTCGCATACGAGGGATTCAATTCAATAACACTCGATTACTGAGCCACATCCCCAGCCCTATTTTGTATTTTATTTAGAGTCAGGTTCTCACTGAGTTGCTTAGGGCCTCACTTTTGCCGAGGCTGGGATTACAGGTGTGCACCTCTGCGCCCGCCATAGCGCTGTTTCTTTAGGTAGTATTTATTCCTTCTGTTACTTGATTGGTCAGCTTTTGAAAATATCGTTTGATTCTTATGTTACAGATGTGTCATTAAGTAAATTAATTTTGCTCTTTATCCACTCTCCCTCTTTTCCCAAATTTTAATTGTATGCTCTTTTTCACATCAAGGCATATTACATTTTCATGCTGTTCTGTGCCCTCTATGGCAACCTTTCATTTAATCTTAGTTCTTTTTTGGGGCACTCCACCACTGAGCCACATCCCCAACCCTATTTTGTATTTTATTTAGAGACAGGGTCTCACTGAGTTGCTTAGGGCCTCCCTAAGTTGCTGAGGCTGGCTTTGAACTCGCGATCCTCCTGTCTCAGCCTCCCAAGTGCTGGGATTACAGGCGTGCGCCACCGCGCTCGGCTTAGTCTTAGTTCTGTAGTTAAATATATTCAGTGTTTTCCACCAGTCCTTCTGCTGATATCTCTTGATTGGCTGACTTGTTTTCTACAGTTTCTTCAAAAACAGTTCATGCAAATAATTTCTCCCCAAGTTTTACCTTATTCAGAACTGACTTTCCCTTTTTTCTTTTACACTGAGTCACAAAATTATCCTAATAGTTACAAAATGTTTTTTGTTACAGAATCAGTATAAGATACCAGCTGATTGCCAGGCACAGTGGTACATCACCTATAATCCTAGGGCCTAGGGAGGCTGAGGCAGGAGGATTGCAAGTTTGAGGCCAACCTTGGCAACTTTGCAAGACCCTGTCTCAAAATAAAAAAAATTTTAAAAAGTCTGGGTATGTAGCTCAGTGATTGAGAGCCCCTGGGTTCAATCCCCAGTGCCACACACACACAATAGCAGATGGTTATTTCATAATTATCACAGTTACTGGAACTTGAGGTATTGGCTTATTAGGACAGATATCAACAAAATCATCCATTTCTGTTGATAGAGAAATCATCCAAACCTGCCCTGTTGATTTCCATCATGCTTAGCTCTGAAGAGATGACCTGATCCTTAGAAAAAATCTCTCTCTGTTCCTTCTTTGGAGTTTTGAAGTAAATTTAACAGTATTCATTAAACCTCTTCCAGCTCCTGACATTTACTCCTGCTTCAACATTCAATTCTGACTCTATCCATTTCAACTTTGCTCTTTTTAAAGTTGTTTTAGTAGTGTTAAATTCTCCAAATTCTTTTCTCTCTTCTCAGAGGTTTTCTACTACTGTCATGTCTGAGTTGTATGTTTTTATCACTGTCTCCAGTGGCGTGAGCTGCCATTTCATAAAGTTGTTTACAGGTTTGGCTGGTGTCAGTTTTCTCTGCAAAGGAAGGTGTTGGAACTATTAGGTTCAATTCATATCTTCTTCTGTCAGTTGTCCTCATTACCTTAATTCCCAGAACTCGGCAAGCTCTACATGGTTCATAACCATTCTTCCTTAAGTAACTTTTAGTAGAATATTACTGTTGAATGTTTTTATGAAGAAGTCTGTTTCCAGCTTGATGTTTTTCTTTTATGTATAACTCACTTTATCTTTTGTTCTGTTCTGCCAGATCATTCTTTCTTTAATTTTAAAGTTACTGTGTTGGGACATGTCTCATTATTGATCATTTTGAGTCACCTTTCCTGAGACATGTTTTGAAATATGTCTAGGAAATATGTTTGTTCTTTTCTTTTGGTAAAATTAAATATATAGGAAAGTATAGAGAACAGTATAACGAATCCCCTAGTTTTTATTTTTCTGGGTAGTATTCTTACATCTTATTCTGTAGTTTGTTTTATTAATATTGCTTTTAAGATTTATTCTTGGTAAATTTATATATATTTCCATTCTTTTTAACTGTTATATAGTATTCTATGCTTTGAATTTATCACATTTTGTTTAACCATTTCCCTACTGACGGTCAATTAGGTTGTTTCCCTTTTTACCGTTCTACATAGTAGTTTATGTTTTCATGCACACATCTCTCCTGTTTCTCAAGGATTTGTACCTAAAAGTAAAATTGTTGGAATGTAGAAGTGCACATTCTAATTTACTAAATACTCAAATAATTCTTAGAAGTTTTTGTCAGTTTATATGTAGAAGAGCATATGAGACAGCAACTTAGGAGGCAGGAATATTGCAAGTTCAAAACTTAGCAAGGGCCTAAGCAACTTAGCGAGATCCTGTCTCAAAATAAAAAGGGCTGGGCATGTGGCTCAGTGGTAAAGTGCCCCTGGGCTTAATCCCCAGTGCCAAAGAAAGGAGAAGGAGAAGGAGAGCATATGAGGATTCCTTTTCCTTCCTTTCTTTTTTATTTTATTTATTTATTTATTTATTTATTTATTTATTTATTTATTATTTTTTGAACCAGGGATTGAACTCAGGGGCACTCAGCCACTGAACCACATCCCCAGCCCTATTTTGTATTTTATTTAGAGACAGGGT
>JAJEJO010049695.1:161926-226333 GCA_020662805.1 Glaucomys volans
TCTTTATTGATTTGTAGAACTTTTGTATGCATTCTGAGTTTTATTCATTTTTCTATAGGAAGTATCTTTGTTTTCTTTTCTGAGAATGTCTCTTGCCTTTTAACTTGTGATATCTTTTCCAACATAGAAGTTTTTAATGTTAATGTCAAATCCATCCATCTTTTTCTTTATAGTTTGTGCTTTATAGTCTCATTTACTAAATCTTTTATGATCCTAGTAACTAGGATCATAAAAGGTAACTAGGGTCATAAAAATATTCTCCTGTTTGGTTTTTTGCAGTACCAGGGGTTGAACCCAGGAGTGTTCTACCACTGAGCTATGTCCCTCCAGCCTCCCCCCTCCTTTTTTTTAAATTTGAGGTAGGTCCTTGCTAAGTTGCTGAGGCTGGCCTTGAACTTGCCATCCTCCTATCTCAGCCTCCCAAGTCACTGGGATTACAGACCTATGCCATCACGCCCAGCTCAGCCCTTTGTTTTTATTTTATTTTATTCTGGCCACAAGTTTATTTAAAACAAAACAATCACCCTCAACTTCACTGAGCAGGCTGACCATGAGCACAACCAAAACCACTTCTAAACTGGAATTTGGTTGCTGACCCAGCCCCAGTCTTGGCTTTCTTGTCAGCACCAGGGAGCACAGCATTGTCTGTAGATGTCTCTGTCAGCTTCCCCTCTTGTGAGTCTTACAGGTCGCTAGCCCTCCAGACTTTTGAGGCCTGCCAATTTCTAGTTGGCTACTGCGTAGAGTGGCAGGCACAATCTGAGGCCACAGGTAGAGGCAATCATGGAGATACTGGATGCCCTCCTTGGTAAGGTACCAGTAGGACTATCCCCAGGTGGGCTGGGGATATAGCTCAGTTGGTAGAGTGCTTGCCTTGCAAGTACAAGGCTGTGGGTTCAATCCCCAGCACCACCAAAAAGAAAGAAATGTCTCTAGGCAAACTGTTCCTTCATGTAGACTTGAGAGACTGCATGGCCTTCATGATGTGAAGGTTGGGCACATTCTTATCTGCCAGCTCTGGGTGCTTGGGCATGTGGACATCCTTCTTGGCTACCATTACTCCTTCCTTAAAAAGGAGTTCATAAATGGCAATCCGATTCCTCTTGGGCATCAACATCCTGGAGGCTTTAGAGTTCGAGGCTGAGACTGGAAAGGAAACTCAACCCTTTATTTTTATTTTTCATTTTGAGATGGTCTTACTGATTTGCCTGGGCTGGCCTCAAGCTTGTGATGCACCTGTCTCAGTTTCCCAAGTAGCAGGATTACAGGCAGGCACCACTGTACCCTGTATTAAATACACTGTTCTCCTGTATTATTTTTAATAGTTTTAAGGTTTTGTTTTTCACTCTTAGGCCTGTAATCTATGTGGACTTTAATTTTTAAATATGGTGTGTGAATTTTTTTCACATGGAATTTCTCAGTACTATTTATTGATTAATACATTTCTTCACTGATGATAATGCTTCCTCCATCAGTGTGCCAAGTTCTTATATTTGTGTAACTCTTGTATCTTTCCTCTGCTTTTCATTCCATTTGTTTATTTATAAACCAATGCTACCCCATTTTCCTTATTTTATAGCTTGATTTCCTTTTAGTCTCCTAAGTGGTTATCACTGGCATATAAAGAAAGTATTAATTTGCATATATTTATCATCTATCTAGCCAGCTTGTTGTACTGTTTTATTCACTTCTCTGAATTTGTTAAAGAATGCTAATTTCTTTAACAAAGTCTTAATAAATAAAAATATAAATAATTTTTTTAGACATGTCATAACCCAGCATGCTGTTATCTGAGGCCTCTGCTGCATGCTGTCATTCAGATTGACAGCATCCTCGTGTCTGTTGGCATCATCATCTCCTTGCTGCTGAAGCCAGCAAGACAGGGAGGGAGGAAGAGAAAGAGAGAGAAAAAGAGGGGAGGGCAGAGAGGAGTTTAAGACACATACACACAAAAAGAGAAAAAAGATAAAGATGGATGGATGTTGAGGGCTCTCTCAGGACATTTTTAATGGGCCACCTTGGAAGCGACATTTGTGATGTCTATCACTTCTCATTTGACAAAACTTACATAGCTACAAGGGAAGGCTGGCAGATGTAATTTTTGTGTACGTAAGAGGAAAAGACAAAATATTTGCTAAATATAGTTTCCTTTCTAGTATTTATATCTTCCTTTACTTTTTCTCCTTTTTAATTTGGCTGTATCAGTCAGTTTCCTCATCCTGTGCCTAACAATTACAGTCAGTTTTTATTCTTTCTGATATCAGGAGATTGTTTAAAGCTTAAATGTGCCTATTTTCTTTTATTCTTTGCTTAATGTATGTATATAGGTATGTGTGTATACACACACACACATATATATATACACATACATGTTTGTATTTTAATTAGCAAGGGATTTTGGATTTTTATATATTTCCAGCATCTTTTGAGGTGATTAATTTTTCTCTACTGTAACATTTTTTCTTCTATAAAAACTTAAAGAGCTGGGCGTGGTGGCACATGCCTGTAATCCCAGCACTTGGGAGGTTGAGGCAGGAGGATCGCGAGTTCAAAGCCAGCCTCAGCAACTTAGCAAGGCCCTAAGCAATTCAGTGAGACCCTGTCTCTAAATAAAATGCAACTAAAAAATAAAAAATAAAAATAAATAAATAAATAAATAAAATGCAAAATAGGGCTGGGGATGTGGCTCAGGTGCAGTGGTGCATGCCTATAATTCCAACTACTTGGGAGGCTCAGGCAGGAGAACTGAAGTTCAAGACCAACTTTGGCCACTGAGGGAGACCATAAGCAACTTGGTGAACCCCTATTTCAGAACTAAATAATAAATAGGAATGGAGATATAACTCAGTGAAAAAGCATCTCAGTTTTTCAAATATATATTTATTTAGTTGTAGATGGACACAGTGCCTTTTTTTATTTTTTGTGGTGCTGAGGATCAAACCCAGTGCCTCACAAGTGCTAGGCAAGTGCTCTACCACTGAGCTGTGACTCCAGCTGCAGCACCCAGTTTTTCAATCCCCAGTACCAAATAAGTAAATAGAAAAAAAAACTTATAGAAATTCTATACTAATTTATCATATTTTTTCTATTGCCAAACTATTCTTACCTTTCTGAATTACCTATTTGATAATATAGATTATTTAATTTAATAAACTCATTCAATTTTCTTTTCTTTTCTTTTCTTTTTTCTTTTTTTTTTTGGAACCAGGGATTGAACTCAGGGACACTCGGCCACTGAGCCACAGCCCCAGCCCTATTTTGTATTTTATTTAGAGACAGGGTCTCACTGAGTTGCTTAGGGCCTCGCTAAGTTGCTGAGGCTGGCTTTGAACTCGTGATCCTCCTGACTCAGCCTCCCGAGTCGCTTGGATTACAGGTGTGCGCCACCACGCCTGGCCTAATATTTTAAATATATACAGTTAAATTTAATGCTTCTACTTTTAGAAATGGATCTTGGAGAAATATAAAATTATGCAAAAACACATTATTAGAAGCTACTTATTTGATTTCTTTTCCATTATTTCTTTTTATTTTATTTATTTATTTATTTATTTATTTATTTTTTGATTTCTTTCCCATTGTTTTTATTGTTGCTTTATAGTTGTACATAATAGTTGGAATTTGTTGTTACATATGTGGACATGTGCACAATATAACAATATAACTTATTCAAGATTATTCCCTAGTATTTTATTTCTTTTTTTTTTAGGAACAGTTTTTAAAATGTATATATGTATATATTTTTAGTTGTTTATGGGCCTTTATTTTATTTATTTATATGTGGTGCTGAGAATTGAACCCAGTGAGTCACACATGCTAGGCAAGCACTCTTCCACTGAGCTACAACCCATGCCCCAGTATTTAATTTCTAAGTGATTAATTTTTTTAAATGTTGACTACAAGGAGTAATAAAAACACATATTTAAAAATACGTATGTGTTTCACATAAAGATGCATATGTAAGTGTATATATGTAAGGCATATGTATCTTTATGTTAAGTATGTAATTATAAACACCAAGTTTATAATTAATTAACTAAATATTATATGTTTAGGGCTGGGGTTGTGGCTCAGTGGTAGAGCGCTTGCGTAGCATGTATGAGCACGCGGGGTATGATTCTTAGCACTGCATACAAATAAATGAATAAAATAAAGGTCCATCAACAACTAAAAATATGTATGTGTAAATTAAAATAAATAAGTAAATATTATATGTTTAACTTTAAGACATATAAATGAACATTCATTAGCCTTTCTTTTTGGTGCTGGGGATTGAACCTACGACCTTGCATATCCTAAGCATCTGCTCTACTACTGAGCTACACCTCCAGCTCCTTCATTAGCCTTTTGATAGTGCCAGTGCTTTTTATTTGAATACAATCTTTTGATTGGAATTCAGCCTTCATCTTTCTTAAGTAAATCACACTCATGACGTATGATCTCTAGTGCAAAACACTTACAATCCAACATGGGTACAGAATTCTTGTAGAGTTTGGTTTTTATCAGGTGTTTACAATTTGATTTCTTACCTAATTCAAAAACAGGTTTTCAGCAACTCACTTCCCTATTTTTCACTACCCTATTTTTCTAAAACTTTCAACATAGTTTTCATTAAAACAATTTTCTTTTAGCACTTAATTAAATATTTAAGCACGTAATTATAAACACCAAATACAACTGAAATACATATTGAGGAAAGAACTGATCCTTGGCTTATAAGTAATTTAGTTTGGGAGATACAAATTCAAAAATCTACTATTAGTTGTTTTATTATATGAAGTATGGTTCATTCAGCCTTCGAAAGAGGTAGTTTTATTTATGCTGACACTGAAAGCTATCTGTGGTGTATTATGGGGGGAAAAGCAGGTTGTAAAGAGTATGTATATAAAAATTGTATATATTTATCTATACAGGGAAAGAGAATTCTAGGAGGATATTAAACGTTGACATTAGCTAACAATGGTTGTGGTCTTGCAGGATATTTTGGAAAGAATATTTTTACTTATAGATTTTTAAATTTTGTGTGTATTTTTTTTGTTTAAAAAGAAAAATATTAAGGAGCAGCTCTAATGCTGATTCTTAGCTGTAGTGCCCAGACAGATCAAGAATGACATGGAAATCCTTCCATATATTCTCCCTGTGAGTTTCCCTTCAACCAGATTCTGTTAGCAGATTCATGGTCCGTTTTACTCTGTTCTCTGTATCACATTAGTATTTATGATTCAAGTGATAGTCTCTTGACATTGTTCACAATGACAGCGACTTTTACAAGCCACCCTGGTTTCACTCTTTCACCAAGATTTTGAAAGGAGGAGACTATAAAATGCAATGTCTTGGGCCATATTATGGGTTCTAAAACCTCTTCTTTTCTTCAGAATTTTTATTTTATATTATTGATCATTTTGTCAATGTGTTCTTTAATTTTCTAAGTTCAGAAATAAAATCCTTACAGAATTCTGATTGGAATTTACCTGATTTAATTAACATGAGGTAAAAGTATGCACATATTACTTTTTTTCTTTTGGTGCAGTTATATCTTACATTTGCTTGTTTAAATCTTCTTTAACATTTATAACATTTTACAGAACCTTTTTAGCGTTCTTGCAAACCATACTCTCTCTCTTGTAATTACTTATATGCCATTTGTAACCTTCTCTTACTGCCTTTACTTCAAATTTTTTCCCACCGTCTTGCAACTTGCAGTCTAGCTTCTGACCCTCTGCAGAATTTGACTAAATCTAGGTACTTTTCTTCATTTTCATACTCCTCGGCTTACTGCAATGTATAAGATAGTTCTGACCATTATCCTTTTTCTCTTTTCAAAACTCTTCTGATTTTCTATCTTTTAATTGACTCCTGTCCCTTTTTTCTGTCTTTCCTCATTAATCGTAAGATCATTGTGGAAGATCATTGGAGCTCTATCCAGTGCTAAAAAGATTTTCTATAATGGTGGAAATAATCTTATGACTGTTTTTTCCAATATAGTATCCTCTAGGCACATTTGGCTAGCCACTTTGTGTCTAATGGAATTGAGGAAGTGAATTTTTAAATTTTTAATTTTATGTAATTTAAATATTTAAATAGCCACATATAGCTAGTGGCTACTATATTGGACAGTATACCCTATACAGTCTTTCAAAGAAGGGGATTGTCTATGTCACTGGTCTGGGTATTCTTTGTATCATAATTTGCATGTTAGCAATGAACCTCATTTTTTGAGATTTTCCCATAGGTCCCAGACTTTTCTTCCCAGATTTCCTACTAGAATTTCCTGGGTTTCATGCCAGTAATATAATGATGATTTACTTTGTCAATATAGTTGTCTCTTAGTGTCTGCAGGCTTTTGGATCTAGGTCCCCTGTGGATTCCAAAACCATGGAAACTCAAAATCCTATACAAAATGATATATTGTTTGTATATCACTTATGCACATCCTCTAAATTGAAATCATCTCTATGTTACTTATAATGCCTAATACAATGTAAATGTTATATAAGTAGTTGTTGGACTATATTATTTGGGGAGCAGTGACAAGAAAAAGGTCTATGAATGTTTAGTACAAATACATTTTTTCTAATATTTTCAATCCACAGTTGGTTGAATCCATGGATGTGCACCCTGCAGATACAGAGGGCTGGCTGTATATCAGTTTGTCCGTTGCCCACCAGATCAGCATGTGGGAGACTAGGTCCATGATCTAGTAAGAACTTTTCCTCTTCTAATGTCATAGATTGGCCTACTTACTATATGGTTCTGATTGGATTCCTAAGTTGATCATACTCTGATTCTAACTTCCATCCAGTTATAGAATATAACTAGCTGGGAATTATATATCTCTAAAATCAATTAGATTGCCTGGATTTATTTTAACCCCAAAGAATTTACCTTTCCTATTTTGTGTCTTATCACTTGACAGTTATCTGGTTGCATAATCCCTATTCAAACATTGATGTAATAATATCTGTGCCTACTAGTGGTATGGGTACAAGAATTACTGAGTGTAGATTATTTTATGGTAAGCAAACTGAGGATCTGTAATGAGCTCAACACGGGTAGATGTGTTGTAAGTATATTATCTCTTATTCTTTTATCATACTTGCAAGGTAACCTCCTTTTTCCAAATAGAAAACCGAGGTTCAAGAAGTAGGTTCATCAGTTTGTGAAGGGTAGCTACCTAGATGCAGAGATAGAATTCAGTCCCATTTTTGCCTGGCCCCGAAGACAGTGTTGTTTTACTGTGCCCCATGGGTTTCCATTTGATTCTGTTCTACTTTACCTGAATCCATAATTTCCTTTTTCTCCTCAGTTACTGATATAGGTGAATTTTTCTTCTCTTTTTTTGTTGAATGCTATTTTGATATCATTGGCTTCTAATTCTCTACTCTGATTATGTCTTCCACACATACAGTAATTATTTCCTGCTCTATACTTTGCCTAGGACATTCCCCCATGTGGAATTCATTCTGCTCCAGTATTCACATGCCTTAAAAAAAAAAAGGGAAAGTGGTTGGAGCTCCAGGGATCTCCCATGTTGGAAAATATCTGTAGCCTTCTCCTTTTAGGCTTCTTTGACTTGAAATAACACATATTGTATAATTTTTTTATTTCATACATTTGCCTGGAGTAGAGAAAAATTTGTTATTGGTAAGAGGTAGTATAATGGACCTGGACATTGCTGTCCTATGGGACAGGAAGTCTGGGAGAGTGGGCAAGTGAACAGAAGTCACATGTTTCTGAGGAAAGAATGAACATTTAGGACCTAACAGAAAATAAGTGAACAAGCCCCCTCAGGCCTGGGCTTTGACAGGGCTCAGGTAGGAGAAGATCCAAGGCTGTGCACAGGAGAACTGACAAGGTTGGGGGCTTTACCTGGATGGCAGGTATGTTGGAAAGAAGGAAAATACAGATACGTAATCTGTTTTTTGCTTTTGAGTTTTGTGCTGATGTAGTCTGGAGGAAGATTTTCTTTTCAACAGATGGGAAACTGTTATCGGAAAGATTCCATCTCATTAACTCCAACATGCTAACATGTGCAGTTCTAAAATAATCCCTCAATGTATCCTAACTTGAAAATGACTCGGTTAGTAAAATAGTTACCATATTTTGGAAGCCTGTTCATAACCTTGAAAACGAAGCTATATCCTCCAGAAATCATTCCTTAGTGAATTTTGATCTCTTTTTTCCTAACATTTATTCTAATAATGATCTCTCTCATATTAGCTAGTCTTTCATTATATGCCACTTTGAATCGTATTCCCAAGTTTTATCTCTCTTTTTAGAGTTTATAAAAGGGAGGATACTATGTCAGACTTTTTTCCCTCTACTAGGTCCTATATAGTCATAGATTCTGTATGTTTTAATATATTGGCTAATTATTATGGGGCAACATAAAAAGGACTTTCTTATTTTTCTCTTTTTTGAGATCATTTTATAAAAAAGCTTTCATTTCACCTTGCCCCAACTGAGGTCCTTTCCTGATAGTATTGTCTACTTGGTAGGCATCATTTTTCTCTCTATGAGAAAAACTGATCATCTTATTTCTTCTAGATACTTAAGAAAACAAGAATAATTTTTCTCTAGACCCTGATAAAATCTTAGAAGTTATTGAGCAGCATTAGTGGAAAATATTACAAGATATTAATCTGGCAGCATCCATTCATCAATGTGCCATTGCTTAAGGCATGAGATGCCACCATAAGAAGAAAAAGGAGTAAATATCAATCCCTGCCCTCATGGAACTTTCAGTCATCTGACTATCAGTGTAGGATATACTGGAATCTTTAAAGACTAGAGGCGGGGAAAACAATCAGGACTTAATCAATTATCCTCAATTTCTTATCTTTCTGGCATTCAGCTTTGTCTGACTCTTATGCCCTACTTCATACCTGATTTGCTGTCACTGCTCCCCAACACATCTGACCTCCTCGATCAACCTCTTTATTCTTTGTACTTTGTTCATATTGCATGGCCATATTTGGGAGATGTTATAACCATGTACTTTATTCCCTCCTTTCCCCCAGTTAAATTCTTCCCTTTTTTAACAGTTTCCTTTCTCCTAGTGAAGAGAAGAAGAAGACATTTATTTTCTTGATATTTTTCAGACTGGGAGTCTTGGTGTGAAATCAAGGAATTGCCTCCAAAATTGTTCACTGATGAGGAAGAAATATCCCAGGGGATGATAACAGAAAGATTCACAAGTCGTGACCTTGGATGCTCCAGTTTCAGAAAAGCCTGTAAATATGAGGAGTTTGAGTGGCATCGGGGAAATCAGGAGAGCCATTTCAGGCAAATGACAACTCTTAAGGACATCTCTACTGGGAAAAGAGACAATGGATATAATAATTCTGGGAGAAGCATCCCCCTGAAGTCAGCACTTTTAGCACATCAGAGAATTCCCACAGCAAAACAAGCACATACATTTGATGTTTATGATAAATTCTTCCCCCCAAATTCAGTCATAATTGAATATGAAAGACTCCATGCTGAGAAGGAATCTTTGATGGGTAATGAATATGGAGAATTGAATCAGAGTACTCACTTTAGTAAAGATACACGAATTCCTTCTGGTGAGAAACCTTATGAAAGTAATGATTTTTCAAATCTCTTAAGTATCCACTCATTACTCACTGAGCATCCAATTCAACATAATCATTTTGGAAAATTACCCCATGAATATGATGAATGTGGTGAGGCCTTTAGCTGTTACTCATTCTTTTCTCAACATCAGAGAACTCTCCGTAGAGAGAAAGCATATGCATGCAGTGACTGTGGGAAAGCCTTTAGCCATGACTTCTTTCTTACTGAACATCAGAGAACTCATATCGGAGAGAAGCCATATGAATGTAAAGAATGTAACAAAGCCTTCAGGCAGAGCGCACACCTGGCTCAGCACCAGAGAATCCACACCGGAGAGAAACCGTTTGCTTGCAACGAATGTGGGAAGGCCTTTAGCCGTTATGCCTTCCTTGTAGAACATCAGCGAATTCACACAGGAGAGAAACCATATGAATGTAAGGAATGTAACAAAGCCTTCAGACAGAGCGCGCACCTTAATCAGCACCAGAGGATTCACACTGGAGAGAAGCCTTATGAATGTAATCAGTGTGGAAAGGCCTTCAGCAGACGCATAGCCCTCACTCTTCATCAAAGAATTCATACAGGAGAGAAACCCTTCAAATGTAATGAATGCGAGAAGACCTTCGGCTATCGCTCACACCTTAATCAGCATCAGAGAATTCATACCGGAGAAAAGCCCTATGAGTGCATCAAGTGTGGCAAGTTCTTTAGGACTGACTCACAACTTAATCGACATCATAGAATTCATACTGGAGAGAGACCATTTGAATGCAGTAAATGTGGGAAAGCCTTCGGTGATGCTTTAGTTCTAATTCACCATAAAAGAAGTCATGCAGGAGAGAAACCCTATGAATGTAGCAAATGTGGGAAGGCCTTCAGCTGTGGCTCCTACCTTAATCAACATCAGAGAATTCATACAGGAGAGAAACCCTATGAATGTAATGAATGTGGGAAGGCTTTCCATCAAATCTTGTCCCTTAGATTACACCAGAGAGTTCATGCTGGAGAGAAACCCTATAAATGTAATGAGTGTGGGAATAATTTTAGCTGTGCCTCAGCTCTCAGACGACATCAGAGAATTCATAATAGAGAAACAGTATGAGTATAACAAGTATAGGAAAGAAAACATATAGTCACCATCCAGTCCTTATTGAATATGTGCAAATTCTGTTTGATTAGTAAGTCTGTGTATGTAGTACATATGAAAAAGCCTTTAGTTCACCATCATCCATTATTTGAAATGACTGGAGTAGTAGACATCTCTTACTTATTCATCTATACCCCACCCTTAATGCACATGATTCTGATGAAATTGTTAATCAGGGACAGCAGAAGATTGGTCACAGGCTGACCAATTATTTCCCATCAACCTAGATATTAAAAAGAAATTCACAAGTGGCCCTTCTGGACCAATAGAGCTCTTGAAGTATTGTTATGAGTAGTAAAAGAGATCTTATTCTTTCTGGAATTGCAAACTTTGAGGATTTAATGGGGTTTAAAACTCAACAATAGCCTTTGCCACCCCATGTGGAAAGCCTTCCCAAAGAGATTTCTAATATAGGAAAATGGACATGAGAAACAGAAATCTGATGATGTTGTTTGATCTGGAACCAGTCATGTTGTCTACACCATCCTTTTTTGTTTTCATGATTCAATAAATTTCCTTTTTTTTTTGCTTATGTTACTTTGAATTAGATTTTTGCCCCTTGGAATTAGAATGCCAACTCATATACCCCATGTTTGCTATACTTAATCTTTTATATGGCATAAGCAAGGCACAGTGGCACATGCCTATAATCCCAGAGACTCATGAGGCCGAGGATTGAAAGTTCAAGGCTGGCCTTAGAAACTTAGGAAGAACTTGTTTTAGAGAGACAGAGAGAGAGAGAGAGAGAGAGAGAGAGAGAGAGAAAGGACGACTAAGGATGAAGCTCAGTAGTAAAGCACTCTTGGGTTTAATTCCTAGTTCCAGAAAAAATATTTATAGGGCATAATAATTTATCCAAAGGAGAAACATAACAAGTATATGAAAATTGAGTATACAACTTCTTTAAACTGAGAGAATTGTTACAATTTTTTGATAAAAATTACTTTAGTGTGTATTAGTCTTTTTCACAAGAAGGATGAATACTTTTAATATTCCTTATCAGGCTTTCTCTTAAGAAGTTCAAATAGTTTGTATCAATGACTCACCATAGGCCTGTAATGAAAGACCAGGATCTAAGAGAATTAACAGATCCATCAATTGAATGAATGACTCTTCATCTGAAGGGAATTTGTTGATTTTCTTCTTTCAGTATGGGTTTAAACATGTTATGTGACAGAATATGACAAGGTAGCAATGTAAAAGGGGGTCTTTTGTGGGTGGGCTGTAAACTTGGTATATAAATAACTTCTTTGGAACAATAAAGAAAGAGCTATTTTCAACTAATGTGAAAATGAAGCATGTGAGCTGGGTGCGGTGGTGCATGCCTGTGATCTCAGTGGCTCAGGAGGCTGAGTCAGAAGGATCATGAGTTCAAAGCCAGCCTCAGCAAAGTGAGGCACTAAGCAACTCAGTGAGACCTTGTCTCTGAATAAAATACAAAATAGGGCTGTGGATGTAGCTCACCCCCTGTACCAAAAAAAAAAAAAAAAAAAAAAAGAGTTAAGCATTTGATGCCTAGTTTTTTTTTTTAACAAAAAGTAAGTATGTTTATTTTAACACTAGTTACTGATGAAAGACTAGAAACAACTTAAAAATCCAATCACAGTAGATTGAATGGACACATTCTGGTATATCTGAAGATATATAAACCAAAGTGATAAGACTGTAGGTAAGAATTTTGTCTCCCTGTACTTTATATATTTTCTTTTCTTTGTTGGTTTTTTAAATGGTCTTATTGATGTAACATTTTTTGGGGGGTGGGTATCAGGGATTGAACCCAGGAGTGTTTAACTACTGAGCCATTGATGTAACATTTTAAGCATACAGTTCAATGATTTTAGGTAAATTTATTCAGTTTTGCAACTATCATGATAACTCAATATGAGAGCACTCTGTCACTCCCAAATTTCTCAGTGCCAATTTGCAGCCAACCCTCACTCCCACACCCAACCTCAGGATGCCTAAAATTTTTAGACAATAAATCATTACTATTCTTCAGAGTATTGGGGAGGATGAGAGTATGAAGCAATATATTCATGTTGTTTATGTAGGGAAGCAAGCTTTGGTGATATGAGTACTTAGCTATCCTGAGCAGTTAGAATCAGAATCTGTGAAAGAATATCTATTAAAAACAAAGAAAAGATTAGAACAAGCTAGGTGCAGTGGCACACACCTGTAATCTCAGTGGCTTGGGAGGCTAAGGCAGGAGAATCTCAAGTTCAAAGCCAGCTTCAGCAACTCAGGCCCTCAGCAACTCAGTGAGACTCTGTAGATAAAATGTCAAAAAGGCCTGGGGATGTGGCTCAGTGGTTAAAAGCCCTTAGGTTCAATCCCTAGTACCAAAAAAAAAAAAAAAAAAAATTAGAACAAACACATCAGGCAAGAATGGAGGATTTATGTATGTGCATAAAGTGAAACTAATTTTAACAATCAATTTATACATATTCCAAATTTAGAAAATTAATTTTCTTAAATTAACACATGAGACCCTGGGTTTGATCCTCAGCACCACATAAAAATAAAATAAAGGTATTGTGTCCACCTACAACTAAATATATATACACACACACACAGACATATATATATAAAAGATACATATTCAAAAAGTAAGTATTCCTATATCTCCAAAAAAATAGAGAAATGACATGAATTAAACATAAGGTATTAATGCACTTTAGGTTAGATATGTTTGGCAATACTCTATAATCATACTTCTTTCTGTTTAAGGTCTGAAATATTGAGTGATACTACATCTGTAGTTTATCTTGTATGAAGCAAAATTGTCTTATGTGTACCAGGTGAGCACTCTACCACTGAGCCATCACCCCAGCCCCTTGAATATTTGTCTTAATAATTTTTAAGTATTGAGTAGTAACTTATTTTGAAAAGTTTCCTAAGGTATACAGTAATCTTACCAGGCTTCAAGGAAGAAGAAGAAGGACTCAGACCAGTGAAGAGTCTGAATTATTCACTAATAGATTTTTGGTCCAAATGTGGCAGCCGATTTCTTACTCTAAGGTGACAAACCCAAGCCTTTAATCTTTTGCTTTTACAGCTGAACTTCACTTAAAATGTTGATAAAAATATTTTTACCCATGTGTTTAGCATAGGTGTTTGTATGTTGTAATCAAAAGTTTCTCCTTATGATGGGGTACTAAATTTTGTTTATCTGCAACTATTCGTGCTGCTGTCTTGTGGTGAAACGTTAATTTCATCTTTTGGCATCCATGGAAATTTATGCTTTATTAGTATCTGATTGTTATTAGGATCATCTGAAATTTGTGTTTATGTGAATGTATATCTACATCTGAAGAATATGTATATATCCTTTAAAATTTTTGCATTACCATTTGTGGTGGCACATGCCTGTAATCCTAGCAACTCAGAAGGCTGAGACAAGAGGATTACAAGTTTGAGGCAAGCCTCAGCAATTCAGCGAAGCCCTAAGCAACTTAGCAAGATTCTCTCTCAAAATAAAAGGGCTGGGGATTTGCTCAGTGGTAAGGCACCTTTGGGTTTATCCCCAGTACCAAAAAATAAAATTGTAGTAAGTACCACTGTGTGCGAGCTTTGCTGTAATTTAAGAAATGGAGATACAAAATTCCCTACCTTCATAGAGCTTTACCACTGAGCTACATCCACAGTCCTTTTAATTTTTTTCTTTACGATAGGGTCCATTAAGTTGCTGACGACCTTGAATTTACAATCCTCCTGCCTAGCCTCAGGAGTCACTGGTATTACAGGCATGTGCTACCATGCCCAGCTGAAGATGACTTTGGAGTCAAGACCTGAGACAGATACAAGAGCCGTCTGTCTGCACTATGTATACACACACATATATAGACATATTTATATACCTTATAAAGTTAATGGAAAGGAAATTCATATTGGTGTCTATACACATTTTTATACTTCATGTTTGCTAATTTCATGTTTATAGTTTATCATGTCTATGTATTTGTATATTGCATTTTAACCTTTTCCTTTTGAGTCAGATGAATGTGTGGCCTTTTACAATCATAACAAATTTTAGTTATTTGGTTGGACTTTTGATGCTAAATTGTTAGAACTTAGCCACTCCAGGTCACATTAAGGGAAATGATTCCTCCCTCAGCAGTGCCTTGACGTCTTGGCATGCATTCTTAGGCAATAATTTGTTATTCTGGACCCATCCTCAGTGTTTCAAATCCAAATTCATGAAGTTAGCTACCTTCCAAAGAATTTAGGTTTGGAGAAAACAAGAAGATATAAAATTAGAACTAGGAGTTTCCCCATAAAATAGGAAATAATTGGGGCTAGGGATATAGCCCAGTTGGTACAGTGCGTACCTCACAAGCACAAGGCCCTGGGTTCAATCCTCAGCACCACAAAAAAAAAAAAGAAAGAAAGAAAGAAAGAAAGAAAGAAAGAAAGAAAGAAAGAAAAGAAACAATTTTTTTCTCAGTAAAATTTCTGACTTAGCTAGGCTTGGGGGCCTAAGAGTGTCTTAAGTAAAATGGCATTTTTTATATACTGTATTTTCTTTTTTCCATAGTTTCTATTATCAAGAAGAAAAGGAATTCATGTTAGAAGTTTATATTAATTGCCTTTCACAAAACTTGAAATTATTCAGGATTTTTGAAATATTTTTTCCATAATAAGTTGAAAAAATTACTGTTTGAATATTGGTAACTTAAATTGTCTCAAGCATCTGTAAATGAGCCCAAAGGAAGTATAACTATGTTTTTTCACATGATGACATTTGCTATCTCCCTCCTACAGAAGATTTTCTTTCTTTTCAAAGTATTTCAGATTGCTTTTTCTAAGAAAACAATGCAAAATTTTGTGTAGTTTATTATTTTCCATAAAGTCCTGGTCCCTTATGCTATACTGTGTGCATGTGGTGCTGGGGATTGAACGCACAGATTTGCATATGCTAGAAAAGCACTCTACTACTGAGCTACATCTCCAGCCCTCCTCTGCCCTTTTATCAGCCCCTGTGTTTGAATGGTGGGCCTTTGCAGGAATTTTGAGCAAGATTGCTGCCATTTTGACCTAGCCCTTTTTAGAGATAGCTGGACTGAGTGCTTCCCTATAAGTACATGCTTTCACATTGATTTCTAGTGTTGACCTGCCATGTTAATTTGCTATATCTACTAAGATATTTTTACTTTATTCACGAAGCTCAACACAAGGGATAATAGATTGGATAGTGGATAAAAGTCAATCCTTTGAAACCATGAGATGACTTCCAGTGATAAGGGGGATGAATAACCTTCTTGGTCAGCTTTTTAAAAGGCATTTGCGCAGTAACTTTTCACATATTCTTCCAGAAAGTGCAACGGAAATATCTGCTCTTTTGATTATTGACTTAAATATGGGCTTTGGAATTAGACCTCTGTGTAGATGTTAACCCTTTGAGTTAGGAGAACTTAAAGTGATTTTATTTCTTTCAGACTCAGTTAAATCATCTGTACAACCAGAATAATTCCAGCCTTTTAAGATTTTGTGAGAATTACTTCAAAGAATGGAACATATACAAATGGCATAAATTACTAATGATGAAATCAAGCACAGGAAGTTGAATGGTCTGCCTGAGAGCTATCTGCTAATGGGAGATAAAATTGTAAATTCATCCCTTGGTATGGATTGAGTTCCAAAGAACAATGGTCCTAGGCCCTTCTATCCAAACCTGGAGGGGAAACTGCACCTCCAAAGTCTCTCAGAGCTCTCTGTTTGATGTGGGTATTTCCAGTTCTCCACATAAGTAACACTTACCTTTCTTTTTTAAAAATTATAGCCATCCTAGATGTGAAATGGCACCTCGCTGTGGTTTTGATTTGCATTTCCTAAAGACTAATGAGTAAACATCTTTTCATATGCTTGTTGGACATCGTATATCTTCTTTGGAGAGATGTCTATTCAAGTTCTTTGCTCAGATTTTAATTTGGCTGTTTGCCTTCTTCAGTCATAAAGTATCCTTAATATGAATTAGATACTAGATCCTCATCCTGTACTTGATTTACAAATATTTTCTCTCATTCTGTAGGTTATCTTTTTAATTTCTTGATAATGTTCTTTGATGCACATTTTTAATTTTATGAAGTCCAGTTTATGTAGCAGTGAGATGTTACAGAGTGGGTGAGAATTACAAACCACCATGCATAGTGAGCCAAACTGAAAAGGAAAAAAAAGTCCTTTAATGAGCATGCCAGGCAAGCAGCACCTGGGAGCGGGCTGCTGCCTCAAAGAACTCCCAGCACCAGCTGGGCAGAGTGGTGTCATCCCAGTGGCTTGGGAGGCTGAGTAGGAAGGATTTCGAGTTCAAAGCCACCCTCAGCAAAAGCGAGGCACTAAGAAACTCAGTCTTTATATAAAATACAAAATAGGGCAGAATGTGGCTCAGTGGTCAAGTGCCCCTGAATTCAATCCCTGGTAAGAACTCCCAGCACCTGAATTTTGAAAGTAGAGTTTATAAAGGCAAAAACCCAAGAAGAGTTGAGGCACATGTAGGGCAGACAGACTCTGTTGAGACAGACTGCTTTAAAAATATTTTTTTAGTTGTAGATGGACACAATACCTTTATTTTTATGTGGTGCTGAGGTTTGGACTTAGTGCCTCCCATGTGCGAGGCAAGCACTCTACAACTGAGCTACAGCCTCAGCCCCTGCTTATACATTTTAGAGTCATTTTGTTATAGATCAGGGCCATGGGGGTACAGGAAGGTCCTACTGTACTGTCAAATAGCTACAGCTTCAGGAGGTGAAAACATTAGCGATCGTACAGTGGAGTCAGGTCAGAACAAAAAGGCATTACTTTGATTCTTTTCCATTTCAGAGATAGAAGCAAAAAGGATGATTATTTCTGGGTTGCAACTCTAGGAAGCATTGTTTCCTCTTCTGCTGTCCTCCTTCTGCCATGTTGGCTGGGAGATATAGAATTTTAAGAACCTCCTTGATCCAAAGATTAAAAATACTTATTCAGGAAATCAACGATATCCTTCCAGCCCTGGACTGCTCACCCCTAGACTCTTACATGAGGTTCGAATAAAGATGTTATTCAGGTCATTGTATTTTGGGATCTTTATTATATCAGCTTAACTTTCTCCCTAACATGTACAACTCTAGTATGCCATACAAATATTACTATTTCCCATTTGTCTCATCAGGATGGTTGAGAAGCATGGAGACCTCCACCAAATCTTGGTTTCTTTTGCTAACCCTCCTCTTTAGTGCCACCAGGAGGAGAATCCATTCCACCACACCCACCTAGGTATTTACCTCATTCTTGCTCCCAAATAGACTTCTGCAGAAAAGTTGAGCTTAAAGTGGGTATCCGCCATAGGAAGCCATTGTCTTGACTTGAGCAGCACCTAGGGTAAATGTTTGTGAACCCTGTTGCTCAACGTTCCCCCAAATGCTTCCCTCTACTGATACCTTCCCTCAAATTCCCTTCCCCCAAATACTTCCCTCTCCTGATACCGTGAGGAGTTCTGCTTCCTCAAATGCTTAAGTCTGAATATTAGACAAGCACGCTGAGGCAAGCATATAGAGCAAGTTTTATTTAAAGGTAGTGACACAGACTTCTCCTGGGAGGGAGAAGGGGGCCATGGCTGGTATTCTGGTATCCAAAGAAGTGAGAGTGCCCTGCCCCTTTTATAAAGTTTCCTTTGTTCGCCAGCTCTCTCCCCCTTATCTTTATCCTTTCTGCCCACGTGACTAGGCCCAGGAGATGCCGGTAGCATGGCCAAAAGGTGAGAAGCAGATGGGCATGGGGGGAGGGCCAAATGGAGTGATCCAGGCAGGTAGCAGCCCAGGAGGCATTAATTAACACCTCCCTGTCTGCAGCCTTTTGGGGGGGGGGGTAGTACAGGCAGGTAATCTTGGTAATCAGAGAGCTCTGAGTGACATTTCAGTCTCCCAGGAGCGGTCTCCAACTTCCCGGATCCAAACTGGCCTCCAATTTCTCCATTCGACCTGATTACGCATTCTACACTGACTGCCTGTGTTTAATTCTGGCTTCACTACCAACTCCTTCCAGGGACCTAACACCTGTGAAAGACCATACCTGCATCATGGGTTGCCCTGACAGTGTTCCTTGAAAACATGAATTCCGCCTTCTCCAAGGAGACATTTTCATTGTTTCCGCAGCCCTCACAGGTGTCTTTCTCCTGCTCTGGTTGATTTGAGGCAGACAGTGACACCAGGAAAATGAAGCCTCCCAAAGTTTACCTTCCAGCTTCGAGGCCTGGGTATACGCTGTGATCTGCCAAAATGAACGTAAACTGGCTTCTTGGCTTGTTGGTCGGCTCGGACAAGCATCACCGGCCTGCTCCTCTTCCAGGAGTTTCTGGGACTGTCTATGACAGATCCTTGGAGCTGAGCTGGTGGAAAAGATCCTTAGAAACCCCATGGAGCCCTTTCTTTTAGGTCTCTGACTTGAGTGCCCTCCGCTCCTCCCCTCGCCCTAAACCCCCTCTCTGTGAACGCAGCGTTTAGAGCCAGCTCGGGTGCGCCGGCTGGACGGCGGAACTGGCCGAGCTTTGCCTCCTGAACCACCCGGCAAAGCGGTTTGCGCAGGCCGCGTGCTCAGAACTACAAGCCCCAGAACCCTTCGCTCGAGCGGTTCCCGCCTCCCCCTCCCGAACTGCGCTGCGCACGCGCCACTGCGGTGGCCCATCTCAGTGACGTCGAGGCTCTCCAGGGGCCAGGTGTCGGCCCATGTGGTGGGGCGGGGAGGGCACCAGGTGGGGCGTCTGTGTCCCTGTGCGTCTGGTGTGGCCGTCTCTGCTCGCGTCTCTGGCGCGTCTTCCGAGGCTTTGCGCGTGTCTTGTGTGGACATCGGGTCTGCTTGTGGGACTGTGATCGTTTGTTCTTGGGAGGCTACGCGTGACCTAGTGTGTGTGGGTTACCATGTGTGACTCAGCGGGATTGTTGCGTGCGGTGTGACGCTGTCCTCGCCAGCTTGGTGAGCTGCTGAGCCCGCGTGCGGCTGTGCCGGTGTGACAAGGAGTTTTTGTGTGGCTGCGGCTGGAGTAACTTAGTAACCTCGAGATTCTGTGCTGTAAGAGAAGAGGAGCATTTTCTTTCTCTGCCTCAAATAGTGGCGGATTTTGCCGAAGGGTAGAAGTGGCTGAAAATCTGTCTCCTCAGGAACATCTGAGCTTTCTTCTCTGTATTCCTGTCCCTTCCGGTGCCACGCCTTTAGGTTTGTACAAACAGGGACATCAGTGCCTATTGCTGGAGTATGATAGTGGACCTGCACAGCCATTTTCTGAGGACCCAGATGTCTACAGCTGTGAATCTCTGCTGCTTCCTTTCTTCTTAAAGAGTTTCTGGAAAACAGGTCTCACTTTGAAGTTTCCAAGCACAGAGATGTTTTTCCTGAGTTGCAGACTTGGTCTTGTGATGAGAGTCCCCAAATGTGACTCCATATAACTTAGAAGAGAAAGACAAATATTCTCCTAAAGGCTCATTTTCTTATGGAAAGAAGATTAGTTTGGGAGTTAAAGAAACTTGAATTCTATTCCAGGTGCCTTCACCTGCAAACAGTGTGACCTTAGGTAATAAGTTACCTTACCCTTTCTCAGTTTCCACCATCTGTCCAGTGGAGGAAATACTTAACATTGCACTTTTATGTTTTTATTTTTTAATTGTTTGAAGATCATGTGAGGTAACAATATATCCAAAATCCTCACCTACTTGTTAGTATCATTATATCATTGCTATTAGCATTATGGAAGTGACTTAAACCCAATCCTTGAGCATCTCTAGGTTGTACTTGCCTTGTTCAGAACAGGCAAAGTTTGTTCTCCATCCCTTGTATCCTAAGCAAATTCTATGTCAAAATGCAGCCCCAAAGCCAGACTCAGCAGCATGCACCTGTGGTCTCAGCTACCCAAGAGGCAGAGCAGGATTGCTTGAGCCCAGTTGTTTGAGTCCAATTTGGGAAACAGTGAAACTCCATCTCCAAAAAAGAAAAAAATGCAGCCACTTTGACAGAGATGCAAGCTATTTCTTGGAGTCTGAGGCTCAACCCCAGCTTTGGAGAGTTTACTAGGCTAAAGAATCTTCATATCTATCAGAGGCTAGTGAAGGAAGCAACAATGAGTTTTAAACCATCTGTAGGGATGTGCTGATCTTGATGAGATTGTTGTCAATCCAAGTATTATCAGGAGTCCTTGAGAGGGGAAAAAGTATGTCAGTGTTCCTCTGTAGCTCCCATCCTCACCCCTGGTAACTTCCAAGGCTAGAGAAACTCCTGTCTTCTGAAGTTTGAAGTGTCCAATGTATCCTAATGTAGATGAACCCATCACCCTTGCTGTGTCCCCTGATCTTTCTGCTATGATCACTCAATCCAGGTAATAAGGTTAGGTCCTGTACAAATTTTGCATGTTACATGCATCACCCCTGTCCAGGGCTGTTGAGAACTCCTGATGCAACTAACGTAATTCTTGTATTGACAGTATAGGTTCCCTCTCCCTTTCCCACAGGGTTCTAAAGGAGGTAAACACTCTGGGGAAAGGCATGATTTCCAACTGAGTGAAGGAGGAGCTGGATAAGGCACTACTGCTGCATGGACCACAAACCACCCTGGGCAGAGGGTTCCAGAGAGGAAAAGAGAAAAAGAGTGGTTGGGTGTACTGAGGTTGGGGTGCCTCAGCCATAGCCTTGTCAGGTGACCACCTAGTCCTCCACGCCCTCCACACTTAGTGTTCATCAGTATGCACTGCAGTGCTGTTTCTTTCATTAGTGTACAGTCTTGAGTGTCCAGATGCTTCTAGTAAGGCCAGAATACCATCCCACTAGCAATCTTTCTTGATGTCCCTTCTTTAATTGTTGCTTTAGTTTTCCATTCTGTTGTTCAATGGTTTCATTACTTTATGGGTATGGAGCATGGAAGGTCCAGCACATGCTGCTTGATTATGCCCACTGTTGTATCCTTGTTGTTAAATAAATACCCTTTTCTGCCTGAAATCCTGTAAAGTACCCAAACAAATGGCAGAGATTTTCTAGTGGTACCAGCATCATTATGCAGATGGTTTTATGATTTAGATATGAGGTGTCCCCTTATATCTCATGTGTAAGACAATGCAAGCATTTTCAGAGATGAAATGACTAGATTACTTGAGTGTAACCTAATCAATGGATTAATCCATTGATATGGGTTAACTGGGTGGTAACTGTAGGCATGTAGGGGTATCCAGAGGAAGCAGGTTACTGGGGGTGTTCCTTTGGGGTTTATATTTTGTCCTTGATGAGTATAACTCTCTCTTCTTCCTGTTTGCCATGTCCTGAGCTGCTTTCCTCTGCCACAACCTTTACCCATGATCTTTTGCCTCACCTTTGGCCCAGAATAATGGAGTCAGCGATCTGTGGGCTAAGACCTCTGAAACTGTGAGCCAAAATAAACTTTTTCTCCTCTAAGTTGTTCCTGTTGGGGATTTTGGTAACAGTGATGCAAAACTGACTAAAACATGGAATTTCTATATCCATAGTAGTTGTCCTGTGAGTCACCAGTGGAATTCACACCTGGTGTTAAAGGTCCAGTGTGATCAACATGCCAGATCCAAGTGGGGCTGATGCTGTTGCTGTATCCTAATTCTTCATGTTGCACCTCTCTCGCTTATTGGTAGAAATCAAGATGGAATCACATCCTTGGCTTCTGTATCTTTAAGGATTACTTCCCTGGGTTTGGCCCATTCCTGCAGTTGAGGTGGACTTCCATGACTGGGTCACTGATGCACCCAGCTGGCGACCATTGCAGTTGGTACACAGCCTCTGTCAACTCAACAGCTCCCTTTGTGTTCAGTGGAGCTCCATTTGTGTCCCTTCTCAGCATACACATGAATGACAAAGATTTGCTCTAGTGTTGCTATAGTCCTTGTTCCCACACAGAATGCTGTGGTTTGAAGGAATATTCCCACAATGTCCATAGGTAAAGACTTGGTTCCCAGGATGGAGGTTTTTGGAGACTGTGTACCCTTAAGAGGTAGAACCTAGTGAGAGGTGCTTAGGTCATTGTGGGGAATGCCCACAAAGGTGACTGCTGGACCCGGGCCATTTTCTCTCTCTGCTTTTTGCTTGAGATGTAAGCACTCTCTCCAATTTGCTCTTGCTATCCTTACCAGGGGCCTTAACCCACAGAACATAGAACTCTCTTTAATTCATAAGTAGCTTGTATCACATATTTCATTGTAGTAATTCAAAGCTAACACACAGGGATTTCTTGCTAATCTGATTATTTCATTGCCAGTCTCCTGACCAAATGGTTAGACCATTTGCATTGATCCAGGAATGAATAGAGATGTAATAAGAAGTTTCAGGCAGGGAGACTCACAGTCATCAACACCACAGCAACTCAGTGCACTGGGTGGGGTATCCTCATCCAGTTTTGGTTGAAGTGGCCACCCAAGGGGCAGATGGCACAAGTGACCAAGTAGACTCCATCACCTTTCATTTTATCAGAACCACTAATAAACCGGACCATGTATTCATCAGCACTTGGTCAAATTGTTACCACCTCTCCCCAGAACTGTGGGAGAGGCCAGGGCATCTCCTATGAGATGTTCTATTTCCTCCAGCACAGTTTCTACCTGCATAGGGGTCCTGGCCTAACTTGATCTTGGATGTACTATTTCCATTTGATGGTGAAACTTCTGGGCTTGCCTAGGTTTTATATTTCTTGGTGATACTAGGGATTGAACCCAGGAGTGCTCTATCACTGATCTACATACCCAACCATTTTTAGTTTTTAATTTGAGACAGGGTCTCCCTAAGTAACTGATACTGACCTGAAACTCATAACTCTACTGCCTTAGCCTCCCACGTTGCTGGGATTACAGGTGTGTACCCTGGCACCCAATTAAGGGCTGATTTTATTAGTAGAATTATTTAGAACTGAGGAAAGGATGGGAAGTTCAGTCCTCAAAGTTAAATAAGGTGCTTCCCTGGTGAGACATTTTATCTCCACCACAGTTCAATAGCAAGTGAGAAGCTCCTATTAAAAGGGCATATTTCTAACAGAAACTTCAGGCTGTGGATATGTTCTAAATCTCAGAGGCCTGCACACCCCAGTGGCACACCCCAGTGGCACACCCCAGCAGGTTCCTGCTGCCACAAATCCCAATCAATATGCATAAGGGTTGTGGACACCTATATTTCCACTGGGCTAGCAGGCTGCAAAAATCTTAAAGGCAGTGAGTGACTCCACCATGGCTTGTTAATGGCTTCCAGTGCTTGTTGTTGAGAAGAGTCACTTTCAAAGATGGCTGCCTTTCATGTCACCTTGAAATATCACCAGAGGCTCCCTAGATAGAGCAGGCACTATCTTCAGTATCAGAAGAGGCCCACTGTGCTTCTGTCTTATTAGTGGGTGTATTCAGGAACAGGAAAACTTTCTCTAGAATATTCTGTTTTTCCTTTCCAGGTGGTCCAAAGAAATGTCAGCAACTTGGGAGGCTGAGGCAAGAGGATTGCAAGTTCAAGGCCAATCTTGGCGACTTAACGAGATCCTGCCTCAAAATAAAAGTTAAAAAAAAAAAAAAAAAGACTGGCGATGTTGCTTAGGGATAAAGCACCAAAAAAAGAAAAGAAAAAGTCATCTTTATAATGTATGACCAAAATCTGTGACAAGATGTGGGTTTGCTTTAATCGAACCCCACCCTTTGTTGACAAAAGGCCAGGAATTAAGGTGCCCCTTGCAGGAGGACAGTGAAAAGTAAATTGCAAGCCATTCTATGTAAAAGCACACTAGACATTGACCAAGTCTATGGCAGCATTCCAATCCTCAGTATGTGCCACCTCTTCTTGGTAAAGGTGATAATGTTTAATAAGACAGGACCTTGGCATTCAGCCTGCAAGTCTGTGGTCGGCCTCCACACTTTTGACTGGCCACACTGGGCTGTTAATTGGTGTGAAGCACTTCTGCTTACACCAGGTCTTGAAAGGATTAATGGTTTTCTCCCAACAGTGACATTGTGTTGCTTTTGATCATGTAACTTGAAACCTTTTCATTGATAGCCTCTTTATAAGACATATATAGTACTTCTTTTTCTTTACTGGGATTGAACTCAGGGGCACTTGACCACTGAGCTACATCCCTGGTCCTATTTTGTATTTTTTTTATAGACAGGGGTTCACTGAGTTTTTAGTGCCTCGCTTTTGCTGAGGCTGGCTTTGAGCTCATGATCCTCCTGTCTCAGCCTCCCATGATGCTGGGATTACAAGCATGTACCACTGGGGACCCTACATAGTATTTTTTATAGTCACTTTTTAAAAACCTCTTCTTATCACCCCTCTCCTAATCCTTTCTTCTTGCAGAGGTAACTAATGAATTTGAGAAGTATCATCTATATGTATTTTCTAAAAAATATCAGTGTAGGCTGGTGTGGTGGCACATGCCTGTAATCCCAGTGAACTGTGAGGCTGAGGCAGGAGGATTGCAAGTTCAAGGCCAGCCTCAGCAACTTAGGCCCTAAGCAACTTAGTGAGACTCTGTCTCAAAACAATTTATAAAAAAAAACTGGGGATGTGGCTCATGGTTAAGCATCCCTGGGTTCAATCACTGGGACCAAAAAGAAAAATTCATTTATAGATGCAAAATTTTACATTAAAATCATATATTAAATATATATGTGACCATACATTGTATAATGTTCATATATCATATTACTATTTATTTATATATAAATGTACTATGGGAGAACCCTGACTGATGAAGATTTTTGAAACAAAGAATGGCTCTCAGGGAATACAATATGAAAAATGAGTTTTAATAGGATCTGGGGATTCTGGAATTATCTTATCTGATATATTTCAAGGCCGTAGCAACTCTACTTTTTAGTGATAAAGAAGGCATCATCCATGGCATGACGTAGCAAGAGATAGAAAGCGTATTACCATCAGGTATTTGTAATTGAATTCTTAAAAAAGCAAGGTTTTGAATGACCATGTATTTGATACCTTTGAATATTTTTGGCCAAACTAATGAGTATAATGAGACTGAGAAGTCGTTCCTAATTGAACTGGACAAAGTGAGGAAAGAAACCCTTGACCTCAGGGCTTTAAATTCCCAGCTCAAAATGCAGCATAAAATGATGTGAAAATTTCTGTCTCCCCTTCAAGAAACCTTATCTCCTACAGTTAGAGAGCTGAGACACATGAAAACCAAACCCAGAGTCTTAGCTTCCAAATGTTTGAAAAAGCAAGTTGAATGCCCAACCTTCTTCCAACAGGAAGTGAGCTTTGCACATTCATGGGCCCTTACCTGGAACAAACAAAATCTCCAGTATCTGTGATGCTGGACACGGGAATTTGACTTGGTGACAGAGGAAGTAAAGTCAAGTCAGGCGAGTAAGCATACAGACAAGGATTTTTTTTTTTTTGAACCAGGGATTGAACTCAGGGACACTCGGCCACTGAGCCACATCCCCAGCCCTATTTTGTATTTTATTTAGAGACAGGGTCTCACTGAGTTGCTCAGGGCCTCACTAAGTTGCTGAGGCTGGCTTTGAACTCGCGATCCTCCTGACTCAGACTCCCAAGTTGCTTGGATTACAGGCGTGCGCCACCATGCCCGGCCAGGCAAGGATTTTATTAGGGCTCTACTTGAGAAGGAAGTCACAGGATGGACAGCAGAGGATCAGGCTGGCTTCGTACAAAGGGAGAGTTTTATTCATGTGAAAGGGCTCTTTTCAAGGAGGGCTGTGGTTTAGGAATGCTTATTGGCTTTGGGTACACTTCAAAGGTACTGTGAGGGCACGTTAACTCTGAGGAAGCATGGTCAGTTGGTTATCCTGGAGCCAAATGTTAGTTTCCATATCAATGCCACATTCTGTGTAAACATCTCTGCCTTGTGATAAGGATGAGCTACTGTAGCTCTTCAGAGAACACATAGGTGGGAAATGGAAGTAACAAACCATGGCAAGTAACAAGCGAAGGGCCCTGGGAGTTTGCCATTTTGATGGCTTCTCAATAGTTTTTATTCCTTGTTTGTCCTCAGAGTCATGGCCAGGGCATGCTGGCTCTAATGGTGCACCTGGTCTCTGAAACTGATATGGTTGGTTGATGGAGATGGGTAAGGCACACACGAAGTTGTTTTTCTTTTTCTTCTTTTTTGTTTTTTGGACTAGAGATTGAACCCAGGGGCACTTAGCCACTGAGCCACATCCCCAGTCTTTTTTTTCTTTTTTCTTTTTTTTTTAAAGACTGCATTTTGATTCACTATACACAAATGGGGTACAACTTTTCATTTCTATGGTTGTACACAATGTAGATTCACATCATTCATGTAATCATACATGTACACAGGGTAATGATGTCTGTTTCATTCCAGCAGCTTTCATACCCCCGTCCCTCCCCCCTCTCATTTCCCTCTACAAATTAAAGTACCTCCATTATTTTTTGTTTGTTTGATTTGAGAAAGGGTCTTGCTAAGTTGGTTAGGGCCTTAATATGTTTGTGAGGCTGGCTTTGAACTTGCCATCCTCCTGCCTGAGTGGTGGGGACCGTTTCTACCATGCTGCTTGACAAGGTCCAAGCACTGGGAAGGGCTTGGCAAGGCCACCATTCCAGGAAATTGCCGCTGTCATCTCTTCTGGGAATTGGGTGTTTTCTTGTAATTATCATACTTATAACTCTGCAACTGCAAATCATATTCCCTGGAAAACTAATGATTGTTGTGATAAAAATTTAACTTCAATGAGTCTGTGGAGCTTGGGGGAGGACGAGGAATGCTTTGAAAAATTTCAATATCACACAAAATACAGATTTTGGGGAGTTCTTCAAAAAAACTAGTTACAGGAATTGCTTACTCTATGCTGACCACACCTGCTCCAGTTAATGCTTTACCAGTAAAACAGCCAGGCTTGGATGTCAAGGGTCACCCTGGATATGCAGGACAAAAAGAACAAAGAAACAGCTCACGCAAACAACTAGAAAAATATTTTGCCCTCATAGCATGTTAATTGGTTATAAGTAGTTTATGCTGATTTAGGTCTCACATATGTATTACTGTAGGTAGAGGACAAATCAATAACTTAAAGAATATTAGAATATATATGTAGCATTCACACTGATTGGCAGTAAGTAACAGTTTTAACTGAGCTTATTTAGGTAATAGAGTAGACTTTTAAGATTAAATAAAAAATATAATAATATGAGCTAAAGATTAAGTGCATGTTTTGCTCAGCAGGTCAGTAAAATCAACTTGAAACAAAATAGTCATTATGCTAAACAATAGGTTTGACACCAAAGAGCAAACAAAGTCCAGTAGGATGAAAAGAGGAAAATACCTTAATGTACCTGCTATGTACCTGCTGGAAATTGTGCTTAATGACAAATCTTGTGGTAATTTCTCTATAACTTGTACTTTGCTTAATTCTGCTTTACTTTATACTATAAAAGAGCTAAAATAAATCTGAGCAGCACTTGCTTCAAGTTGCTCCAGGGATTCGTGTCATTCCTCTGCATCTACTCCACCTTCTGGGACCCAACGAGTTGCTGGGGCTGGCTCCCAGCACCTCAGCCTCCCAAGCCACTGGGATTACAGGTGTATGACACCATGCCTGGCACATGAAGCTTTTTTGGGGGGGGAGTGAGTACCAGGGATTGAACTCAGGGACACTTGACCACTGGGCCACATGCCCACTGTGTCCAGCCACATGAACCTTTTAATGGCAGACAAGCTGAGTTAAGTTGGAAGAGAGGGGAAAAAAATTATATTTTTTGGTACTAGGGATTGAACCCAGGGCACTTAACCACTGAGCCACATCCCTAACCATTTTTTTTAAGACAGGGTCTTGCTAAGTTGCTGAGGCTAACCACAAATTTTCGATCCTCCTGTCTCAGCTTCCTGAGTCACTGGGATTACAGGTATGTGCTACCAGCTATGCTATTTTTTTTTTTTTTTTTTTTTTTTTTTGCGGTGCTGGGGATTGAACCCAGGGCCTTGTGCTTAGGAGGCAAGCACTCTGCCAACTGAGCTATATCCCCAGCCAACTATGCTATCTTTCAATGGCTGTCGGGTCATAATTTAAGGCCCAGGAGTGCATCTGTGTTTTTTCCCTGTGTAACTGGTCTCTAATTGTCTTATCTGTACCCCCTTTTAAGAATCTAGAAACTGAAGAAAGCTTTGTTGAGATATACTGAAACTGCTCCTGCTCTGATGCTGGTAACCTTCCTTGTCCTGACAGTAGAATATTAATGATATTTTATAGTATGTATAGTTCACCAACCAAAATGTAGGTGAACTTTTTTTTCTTCTCCCAAATGGAAAGTTCAGTTATCCCCCAAATTAAATAATTTCTTTTTCTTCATTGCTTTTAACTTGGGAAAGAACTTTTGGTAAAAATTATTTAAAACCTTAAAATTGAGCCTCAAACTAATGCTATATATGCTGCTCATTTTCATCCCAATTTAATGTTATGAAGAGACAGTAAACAAAGCAATACCTTAAGTGAGGCTTGCTTTGTGTAAAGAGAATTTTCTGTGAACGTTAATATACCATCAAGCATAAAAATCCATTTTAAAATTGTTTCTATAGGCTCATGTTTCCCCCACCTAGCTTAAAAAAAAAAAAGAGGAAAATAAGGCAATGAATTTTTAAAAACTCCACGTAACTGATTTTGACAACCAGACTTGTTACCACTGTCATATTTGCTTTCATTCTTTTATTTAAAAATATTACAGATCAGTGAAGCAACTCCCAGCAAACCTTTCCACATCTCAAAAGGCAACTGATAGCACAGATGGACCCAGGATCAACATACAGCACTGTCCTTTGCACCGTTTAATTATACAAATGTCACACCAGGTTTCAGTGCAGTCTGCTTTTTTCCTCTCAGTATTACAATTGTGATCAATCCATGTAATTATGTGAATTTTGTATCTTCTAAATACTGTGCAGCATTCTATCATAGAAATGGACATATTGTATTGCTCTATCCCTCTACTGGTGGAAATCTATGTTATAGTCCAGTTTCGGGCAATACAAGTCATGATGCAATAAACACAGATCTCTTTGTACGTATCTGTGGGTATACGGGGGGCCAATATAACAAAAAAGAATTGTTTGTTCCATGTTTGTGTTTTTTAATGACTTATTTTATTTAGTTTTGTATGTGGTGCCGAGGATCGAACCCAGTGCCTCATGCATGCTAGGCAAACGATCTACCACTGAGCTACAATCCTAGCCCTATTTGTTTTGAAAGAAACCCTTTTATGTTAATATACTCAACATGGTTTTAGAGCTTTACTTTTTACATTCTGGGTTTAATCTCTTTGGGTTCTATTTTTGTATATGGTGTAAGCTAACTTGCTCATGTGAATCTTCTCTTTATGAACAGGCAGGCCATCCTTACCCTGATGATTTCAATAGAATTGTCATATATAAAATTCCCATATCTTCCTGGAATTCTATGTAAATCTTTGTTTCCACTGATTTATTTACTCAATGACAGTTTAAATAACAGCTTTATGTAAAGCACGTGATCATATATAGTATATCCTTTCCTAGTTGCTTTGATTTGCTTCAGCTATATGTGGACTCTTACCATCTATATAAATTTTTCGAATCAGTTTGTGAAATTCTTTAAAATATAACTATAAATTTTGAGTGGAAGTACACTAGAGAGTTGGGAGAGAACATGTATTCTTACAAATGTCAGGTCTTTTCAGACATGATTTCATTTCCCTCCACTTTCAGATGTTCCTTTGTGCCCTTCAACATGGTTTATAACTTTACAGATATGTCTCATAACTCATTATTGTGTTATTCTTGGATATTTTCTATCAATACATTTTCTAATTAACTATATCTTATATAAAATGTTATTTTATAGTTCTTATCCCCATCTTCTTTTTCTTGCTCAGTACACTGCTAAGAACACAACTATAATGCTGATATGCTGAAAGCAGATATTTTCTTTCAGATTTAAATGAGAACATTTTAATGAATACGTAAGGTGTCTGCTGAAGGTTTTGACAGCTTTCTCCTACATTCGGTCACTGTGGAAAGAATATGTTTCATAAATCCATGACATCTTCATGAGGGTTTCCCACATTCATAGTTCTCTGCCCTAGAATCAATTGTGTAACGTGCCATAAGGTGTTCCATGAGCCTTTCTTTGAAGGCTTTCCCATAGCACAGGGGTCCTAATGAGTGTGAATTCTCTGGTGTCTAACAAGGTGTGACTTTTGGCTGAAAGCTTTCCCACACTCAATACAGTGATAGGGCTTTTCACCTGTATGTTTTCTCATATGAAGAGTAAGGGATGAGATCTGAGAGAAGGCTTTTCCACATTTACTACAGTCAAAGGGTTTCTCACCTGTATGACCTCGTATATGTATAGTAAGGGACGAGCTCTGGGAGAAGGCTTTTCCACATTTATTACATTCATAAGGTTTCTCACCTGTATGACCTCTCATATGCACAATAAGGGAAGTTCTCTGAGAGAAGGCTTTTCCACATTCATTACATACGTAGGGCTTCTCACCAGTATGACTTCTCATATGTAAATTAAGCAGTGAGCACTGAGAGAAGGCTTTCCCACACTTATCACATTCATAAGGCTTTTCCCCTGTGTGACTTCTCAAATGAAGAGTAAGGGATGCAATTTGAGAGAAGGCTTTACCACATTTATTACAATCATAAGGTTTCTCTCCAGTATGAACTTTCTGATGTGTAATAAAGTTTTGCTTTTGGCTGAAGGCTTTACCACATTCATTACATTCATAGGGTTTCTCTCCAGAATGAATTTTTTCATGAGCAATGAGATTTGACTTTTGGCTAAAAGCTTTGCCACATTCCTTACATATATAGGGTTTTTCTCCAGTATGAATTCTCTGGTGTCTGACAAGATTTGACATCTGAATAAAAGCTTTCCCACATTCATTACATTCATAAGGTTTCTCTCTAGTGTGAATTTTCTGGTGTGTAATGAAGTTTTTCTTGTGGCTGAAGGCTTTTCTACATTCCTTACATTCATAAGGTTTCTCACCAGTGTGACTTCTCATATGCACAGTAAGGGCAGAACTTTGAGAAAAGGCTTTTCCACATTCATTGCATTCATAGGGTTTCTCACCTGTATGGATTCTCACATGTATAATAAGCATTGAAAACTGAGAGAAGGCTTTTCCACACTTATCACACTTATAAGGTTTTTCCCCTGTATGACTTCTCATATGAAGAGCAAGGGAGGCAATTCGAGGGAAGGCTTTGCCACATTCATTACATGCATAAGGTTTCTCCCCAGTGTGAACTTTCTGATGTGCAATGAGGCTTTGCTTCTGGCTGAAGGCTTTTCCACACTCATTACATTCATAAGGTTTCTCTCCAGTATGAATTTTTTCATGATCAATGAGATTTGATTTCTGGCTGAAGGATTTTCCACATTCCTTACAAGCATAGGGCTTCTCTCCAGTATGAATTCTTTGGTGTCTAATCAGATTTGACATTTTAATGAAAACTTTCCCACATTCATTACATTCAAAACACTGTTCCCTACTATGAATTCTATGATGTTTAGTTAGCTTTTCCTTGTGACTGAAGACTTTTCTACATTTGTTACATTCATAGGATTTCTCTCCAGTATGAATTCTTAGGTGCCTGATGAGGTCCAATGTTTGACTAAAGCCTGTTCCACAATGGTTACACTTAAAGGGGGTTACTACAAGGAGGGACGACCTATTGTCATATGATTTCACAGCTCCACTGTATTCAAAATCTTCCTTTCTTATAAGGCATTTCATATTATTATGACAGTCAAAATTATGTTCTAGACACTTTCCAAACAAGTTATATTCATAGAGATTATGTCTGTTAGGAATAAAATCTGAGTTTGCAGTAAATGCATTTGCATACTTCTTAGGATATTCATTGACTTTTTCTTCAGTCAGTGTTTTCTTGAAAACTTGTCTCAAAAGTCTGTCCTGGGTTTTCTGACACTCATCAGTTCCCCACATTTCTCCTAAAAAAGATTGCAAATAAATGTCACCAAATGTTATGATGGGATTGATTCGTAAGTTAATGTTTTGTCTCTCGTTATTAAACAAATTTCAAGAGCATATATCTCCTATCTCCTCAGGTTTTTTTTTTTTTTTTTTTTTTGTTACCAAGGATTGAACTCAGGGGCACTCCACCACTGAGCCATATCCCCAGGCCTATTTTGTATTTTTTATTTAGAGACAGGGTCTCACTGAGTTGCTTAGGGCCTCGCTAAGTTGCTGAGACTGGCTTTGAACTCGCGATCCTCCTGCCTCAGCCTCTCAACTGCTGGGATTACAGGCATGCACCACACGCCTGGCTTAATGTAAGAATATTAATCAAACTTCATCTCATTTGTTTTACATATTGTGTGCACTGTGATGTAATGTTGGTTATATTAGTGCAACTTAAAAAATAACTACTTGATAGTGTTCTGAATTGAATAGCTTTTAAGTGAAAACCAAGTTTACGTTTGAGGAATGGTTTAAAGGAATCAACTTTTTCTATTTTTATTGGGGGAATATAGTAAAACTTAAGGTTCATGGATAAGTGGATTTAGTTGTAGTGAATCAGATTAAGCATCTAGCTGAGACAAGGATTGAAATCTAGGTGTACATTTAGAAGTTTAATGTCCCAGAAAGCCAAACTATTAACACACCAACAACTTAATGCACTGCCAAGAGAAAATGTGAATTTTTAATAGTTGTATTTTACTAAATTGCACAGTGATGAATGTGTAAAGGGCACTTGGGGTTTATTAGAATGAGGCACAGTATACACAAGTTGCCCTGTTTCTTAATCGCAGTAGATAGGTGTCTGCCAATAGATGAACGTTTTACCACTTTTTTTTATAGAAATAGTATTGAGCACTCAATAGCTTTCAAAGTACAATTTTTGTATTACAGCACTGCACAAGCTAGTCTTACAGTGATCTGGCCTCATATCCCTGCAAAGCTTAAAAGTGGGGAATTATATAATGTGAAAGTTCTAAGTACCTAGGGAAGAAGAGCCATGTAAAAACATGTAATAAACTTGTAGCATATGTAAAGTCTTCTTGGCCTTTAGCCTACAAAAAGAGTATTTTAGTATGAATTCGCTGAATATAAGACCATGGACTGTTTTTTAATACTATGGCCTAATTTTAAAGGTCCAGAATTGTTTTTAAAGTTTGCCCTCATGCTAAAGTGCCAGTGTATGTGTGTCATAATTGATTTGGTTATAAACTATATTACCAAGTAAATCCTAGAGTAATTAAGTTTTGTATTATAACTAAAAAGGTTTAAGCTGCTAGAATATTTCCTATTTGTAGGAGATGTAAAATGCAGTACAAGATTCCTCCACCCTCCAGTCTATAAACCCAAAAATTCATTTTGGCTTTCACCAGTTCTTATAACCAATGATACAGATGGAAATGGTGTTCAGTGCCAGTGGGTTTTATTTTTTAGTCTTGAGTTAAGTAAAACCCAGGGGAACACTTATGCAAAAGATGTAATCTCTTGCATAACACCCCCTTCGCATGTTTTACCACCCTTAAGGGAAAATACTAAATATAACAGCCTAATAGCAAATTAGAAAAGTGCATGGGCCAGTTAAAAAATTCTGACAATGTCCTATGTTCTAATTTGGCACCCTTTTTTTAAGGCTAAATTGTATTTCACTAAATGAATTTAGATGAACCATTGCCCAAGTCAAATATTGAATATGCTAAAGGCAAAATTTATGTGGCACTTACTGTACATGATATGAATTTTAAACATAAAATGAAATAAAAATTTTCTCCCCCCCCCCAAAAAAAGAATAAGATGAGTGCTATTCACCACTATTATTGCCCTATAAGTACAATGAAATAAATCAGATATAAAAATTTAGAAAGGTAAAATTATTTGTCAATAAAACTATTTACCTGAAAAGTCAAGTCACCTGAAAAGTTATTATAAAAAGTAAGAAATTTACTAAATATTAATTAATACTCAGTTTCAATAACCTCTGAATATAGATACAACTAATTAGGGCATGTAATAGAAGAAAAAAAAACACATTTATAGACTATAAATATATCAAAAATAAAGGAAAAAATAAGAAATTTCCAAAAATCTTAAGAAGAAAACTAAATGAACATACATGCCTGAACAAATGGAAAGGTGTGTGTGTGCCCCACCAAAAATATGGTGAGGTTGTAACTCCCAGTACTTCAAAACATGGCCTGAATTAGGCATAGGGTCTTTGCAGATTAGTTAGATAACATCATTCTAGAGTAGATGAAACCACTAATACAATGTGACTGGTGTTTTAAAAAAGAATGGTATAGGAGACAGAGATACCGATTGGAGCGATGCTGTCACAAACCAAGGAACATTTGGGACTAGCAGAAGCTAAAAGAGACAAAGAAGGATACTTCTATGGCTTTCAGAGAGAACATGGCCCTACTAACACCTTGATTTTGGACTTCTAGCCTCCAGATGACACCTTGATTTTGGACTTCTAGTCTCCAGAACTGTAAGAGTAAATTTCTATTGTTCTAACTTGCCCAGTTTGTGGTACTTTGTTTCAGGAGCCTTAGGAATCTAAGACAGTAGGTATAACATTCTTGGAAAAGAATATTCACTAGCATAAAAATGACATTAATCACAAGTTAATCTATCAAAGAGATTTCAATATAAATTTTTTAAAATATATATAATAGCTCAAAGGACCACAGAGGAGAGATACATAAAAGAAGAATTACCTTTCAACATTATTGGCTTTTCTACTTTAAAAATTTTGTACTATGAGGGGCTGGGATTGTAGCTTAGTGGTAGAGCACTTGTCTAGCATGTGTGAGGCACTGTGTTCAATAAGTAAATAAAATAAAGGTATTGTATGCATCTAAAACTATATATATATGTATATATATATAAATTTTTGCACTATGAGCATGTGCTGTATATTCAATAAAGTGGATAAATAAAATTGTTCTGAACACTATAGTAATCAATGAAGAATAAACATAAGGAAGAGTAAACAAAAGGAAGGTAAAAAGTAGATATAAGAAATTGGAGGAGCCCACCTAGGTTGACAGAATAGAGCACAAATAGTGAGCAGGGGAGAAAACAATGGTGGAAAACTAAGGTTAAATGTGGTATGATAAATACATGAATTTTTCTCTGATTCCACCCCAGACTGTAATAATATAAGATAAACAAAAAGGTATATGCTAACAAAAACAAAAACAAGACAACAATGGATGATCAATGTAAAGATAATTTTTAGCTGATGGAAAGAGGATGAAGAACTATTAACTGAAAGAAGAATTTAGAAAGCTGACACGCAAGTGTCTGCAGAGGAAGATATCAAAAAGCAACATCCAATTCCTATGACATAACTAGAGAAAGGCTCAAGAATTAGATCAGATGGGCGCCGTGGTGCACACCTGTAATCCCAGCAGCTTGGGAGGTCGAGACAGGAGGATTGCAAGTTCAACGTAGGCCTCAGCAACTTATCAAGGCCCTCAGCAACTCAGATAAATAAAGTATTAAAAAAAAGCCTGAGGATGTGGCTTGGTTAAGCACCCCTGAGTTCAAACCCTGGTACAAAAACAAAAACAAAAAACAAAAAAAAAAGAGAGAAATTATGTACCATGAAAGATGAGAATGAATGAAGAGGCTAAAAACTTGAGGACTGATTGCAAGCCCATGTGTCAAACAGAGGCCTATGTTGTGCAATCAGGTGACTATTATTCCTTTACCCTAGAGCAGATGGGAGACTACTCTTTGGCTTTAGAGAAATGAAATCAGAAGGCTTCATAGTCAGGGACCAGGCAGAGGAATATGAAGAAAAGAAAGTGGCTTAAATACAGGGAGAGGAAGTGAAAGTCTACATACTAGAGTGACACAAAATATTTTCAATGGGGAAATGGAGATCTTTCTCCCTCTCTGCCAGAGGGAAAAATTCCTGTGAAATTGTTCTGGAAGCAGGTAATATAAGAGACATGGCTGCAGGTTATAAAGACAGAATACTAAGCTCTTGGGTCACCTCAGTTACTGGAAAGAAGAGAAGCACAATCAAGCAAAAGATGTGGAAGGAGAAGGCAAAATCAGGTCATCAGGGTATTATCCAAGCAGAAGTGAAAGAGAATCTCAAAGGCAAGTCCAAAATATCAAATATGACAGAAAAGATTCCAAGTTTTAGGGCTGGTGCTGTAGCTCAGTGGTAGAGTGCTTGCCTAACATGTGAGGCCCTGGGTTCGATCCTCAGCACCGCATGGAAATAAATAGAATGAAGGTTCATCTATAACTAAAACAAAATTTTAAAAAAGGATTCTATGTTTTAGGTGATGCAGTACAAAAAGTCTGTGTTACCTTTTTCTTTCTAAACAAGGAGTATGACCTACGGAGGTAGCTGGAGATTCAGTTATAACAAACAAGCTGACAATGATAAATACAATGAAGACTGGATCAGGGGCAGAAGGATTCTAAGAGAAGCCAGCTATTCATGCTGATCTTGGGCACAATAAGCAGTGAAGTATCAAAAGAAAAAAAAAATCACACCTTGAATGTCAGAATAAATTAACCAATGCTTACAGTGTTGAAATTTGGGAATATGGATTGGTTACTAGAGACTTGATAGCCCAAGATGTATGAGAAAAGGCAGGACTAAACAAGGAAATACTTCAACATAACCACCTTCTTGGGAAAACATCTGTTGAAGTGGATGTAAGTTTGGTTTATTGTAATATTACAGAGGGTGTAATATTTAGACTTGCAGCTACAGGTCCTTTCTGAATGAGAAAAAAGCCTAAACATATTTATTTACCCACAACCATCAGCCATCAACGGGCTTCAGCAGGGAGAGAGGAGTGTAGGTTCACTGGATTGGACAGGGAGGAGTAGGGGGGAAAAGAGGGAGATGGGAATGGGAAAGACAGTAGAATGAATCAGACATAACTTTCCTTTGTTCATATACAAATACATGACTAGTATAACTCCACATCATGTTCAACCACAAAAATTGGAAGTTACACTCCATGTATGTATGATGTCAAAATACATTCTATTGTCACATATAACTAAAAAGAACAAAAAAATTTTAAAAAGGGCTTCAAAATGAGGTAGAGACTCATTTCTATAGATAATGGTTGGCCAACTTTTTCTTAAAGTCTTAGTAAATATTTTAGGCTTTGTGGGCTATGTCGTCTGTTGCACCTATTCAACTTTGCTATTGTAATGTGAAAGCAGTTATAGACACTATATAATTAATTGAGTGTGGCTATATTCCAAATAAAACTTTATTTATAATAGAAAGTACCTGGCCTAGATTTGGTAATTTGCTGACCTCTGCTCTAGAGCAGAACACTCCTTTTCTCTTCCCCAATATTATCCTTCTTAAAATAGTAGGTCAAAGAAAAACCGAGAAATGAGAAGCAATTGGAATCAGATCTATAAAAAATTATGATAGAAAGAAAAGAACAAATATAAAGAAAGCAGACAAAAATACAAGCTAAAAATGTTTATAATCCCTAAGTGATAACCCTGACTAAATAAAATATTGCCATTAATTTTTAAAAGCTTAACATTTGTAGACCTAGGGCCCCAGATAGAAATTTAAATACATGAGGGATAAACAATGAGAAACAAAAAGGGATAAAATGCTTACCAGCAGACCCAAGGAAAAAATTGGAAGAGAAGAAAACAAAGCCACCACTGAAGCACCACTAAGCAAGTAGGAAAAAAGCATGACCTTTACTATCAGAAGTACGGTATAATCACCTCATTTTGCAAAAACTAAGCTTACAGGAAGTAGCATTAATTTCTCTACCTATAAAGCACCCACCTATCTCACACACACACACACACAAAATGAAGAATCTGGGAGTGAAAGTATGCTCCCATAATCGTAGCTATGTGGAAGGCTGAGGCAGGAAGATGCCAAGTTTGAGATCAGCCTTGGCAACTTAGAGACCTAATCTCAAAAAATAAAAAGGACTGGGGATGTAGCCTGGTGGTAAAGCTCCCCTTTTAATCCCCAGTTTAGGGCTGGGGTTGTAGTGGGAAAGTGCTTGCCTGGCATGTGTGACGGATGCACTGGGTTCAATTTTCAGCACCACATATAAATAAATAAAGGTCCATTGACAACTAAAAAAAAAAAAAAAAAAAAAAGGAATCCCAAGTTAAAAAACAAACAAACAAACAAATAAACAAACCAAAGACCACTGTTAGCTAAAACCAGATCTGGGAGAAGGAATTAGTAAGCTAGCTGGAGGATGGGTTTGATTTGAATGCATCCAGGCCAAAAAAAAAAAAAAGTTATTATAAGCCTTGGGCCAGTAGCAGAAACTTAACTGAGACTCCTACAAAGAAGGAATTGGTAATGCTATCCCACAGAAGCATGTGCAAATCATCCTCAAGAGAAAGCAACCTCAATTTAGGACAAGACTATTATGAATCAGGATAAAAACCATTTGAGCTCACAATCAGCAATCATCAAGTATGTGAAGAAGCAACTAAAAGTGAGACAGCAAAATTAAACCTGAGGGGCTGGGGCTGTGGCTCTTGTAGGGGTTGTCCAGCTCTTGTAGGCAAGAGCACTTGCTTAGCATGAATGAGGTACTGGGTTTGATCCTCAGCACCACATAAAAATAAAGTAAATGTATTATGTCCATCTACAACCCCCAATTTTTTTTTAAATCTTAAAAAAAATTAAATCTGAGAAGTTAAAATACTGGAACTGTCAGATACAGAATACAAAAGAGCTATGTATAGTATTTCTAAAGAAATAAAGGATAAAAACACAAAAGGAAATAAAATATATAAATTACCGGAACTATCCAGAAAGATTTAAAAAAAGAAAAGGAAGAATTTATAAATATACAAAATACAACTACTGACATTAAAAAATAGTAGACAGGTTAAACAGATGAATACACAGAGTTTGATGGGGAATTGGTAAGCTGGAGGATATACTAAAGTAATTATTGAGAAGGCAATACAGAGAGATAATCAAAAGTCAATGCCAAAAAGGACAAAGACTTCTGTATAGGACAATTATAAAAAAAAAAAAAAAAATGAAAAGGGTTGTCAAAAAAAATTTTGCTAAAAAATCCACATGGTTACCGGGTGCAGTGGCACATGCCTGTAATTCCAGTGGCTCAGGAGGATGAGGCAGGAGGATCTCGAGTTCAAAGCCAGACTCAGGAAAAGTGAGGCACTAAGTAACTCAGTGAGACACTGTCTCTAAATAAAAATGTAAAAATGGGCTGTGGATGTGTCCAGAGTCCAGAGTCCCTGAGTTTAATCCCTTTTACCCCCCCACCAAAAGAAAACAACAACAAAAAGATCCACATGGTTCAAATAGTTCAACACTTAAGAACTACCTAAATTTTAAGGGAATTATAATATCAATGCTATGTAAGTATTCTACATAATGAAAGAAATTTATTTTTAACCAAATTTTATTTATGAAACCAGTGTAACAATGACATCAAAGCCTTAAAAAGTTGGAACAATTATTTATTTATTTATTTATTTATTTATTTATTTATTTTTGGTACTGTGGATTGAACCCAGGGGCACTCCACCACTGAGCCACATCCCCAGCCCTATTTTGTATTTTATTTAGAGACAGGGTCTCACTGAGTTGCTTAGGGCCTCTCTAAGTTGCTGAAGCTGGCTTTGAACTCGCGATCCTCCTGCCTCAGCCTCCCAGGTGCTGGGATTACAGGCATGCGCCACAATGCCCGGCTGGAACAATTATTTAATTTCAGAGCAAATATAAGGATGAATCATTATTAGCAAATAAGTAAATATAATTAATCCACATACATAAAAAAAGAGAAAAACAGGGTAATCTTCTATGGGAAAAGATTGCTTTTAACTAGATGAATTAGATAAAATTTTTAAAAAAGCCATGGTAGTAAAAAGTACATCAAAGAAGAATAGCTGAGGAAAAATATGAATAAACACATACAACACATAGAAGGCCAGTCACAATGCTGTGTTAAAAGTTCATACAGATTAAGAATCTTTTAAAGGCAAAAGACATATATACTGTTCATTAAAAATAAATACAGATTTTAAAAAATACGAAAAAATGTTTGCCTTCACTCATAATAAAGGAAATGTAGATTTGAATCACAGTTATTTTTAACCTATCACATTGGCAAAGACTTTTAAAAATGGTAACAGACTATGTAGGCAGAAATTAGTGGTAGAAATATAAATTATTACAGTCTCTTTGTAGGGTAAAAAAATTTATATGTATATGTGTTTATACATGTTATGCATGTATGTAAGTGCATATATATATGCCTGTATAGCCATGTACATGTGTATACACATCACACACAAGCACATATATACTTGACAAATATAGAAGAAAATGGGAGCTAATAGAAAATCAGCACTGACTAAAATTTTTACTGAAGATAAAGGGAGTAGTCATATTGAAGTATGAAAGCAAAAGCTAAAACAACAGTAGAAAATGTGACTATGATCAAAAGGACAGAGACAGTAGGAAATAAAGAACTATAAATGTCAATAGGTTTATCTGAACAACTCAAAATTGATGATTGTCAGTATGCAAAAGTAAAGAATCCTATGTAAAAATGTGGGCAGAGAGACTTTAGATTTAATAACAGAACTTTATTGAAGTCAGGTTGGAAAGTGATTAGGAAAGATTATTACCTAGCACCCAGGTTAGAAGACCAACCAGACCTCTAAGTTCTGAGGAAAGAAGTTAAGATACTATCAAAAAATGACATCTTGTTCTATAGAGTCCACACCAGTTATTACTATAAAAGTCTACAGGTTTTTGGAAAATACCTCTGGAGGACACTTCAGTTGGATCAACTGCTCACTGAATAAATGTCAACAGGCTTTTATCTCCCCTCCTTACCTGTCTGGTTCCCTCCCACTAACCTGGACAGTGTCTTCTAAATACTTCTTCCTCTACCACCCATGGTTCTTCTTCTTGCTCCAACTTGAAAATCACATCAGGTTTGGTGAATGGATAGCCTATCAAAGAGAAATGACATAGTTTTGGACATATATACCAAGAACAAACAACAAACCTCCTGGTATTCCTTATTGGCTGGCCCAGGGAAACTTGGCTTTGTGAAGGACAAGAAAATGTAGCTTCTGGGAATGCTGTCCCTGACATATTTTCATAACCAAGGATGATCTTTTGGTTTGAAAGGTGAAATATGAGCAGTTACTTGAGCAAAAGCTTCTCAAGGCTAAAAAATAACATCTAAAAGTTCACACTGGGCACAGTGGTCAGCACACCTGTAATCCCAGTGACTTGGAAGCCTGAGGCAGGAGGATCACAAGTTCAAGGACAGCCTAAGCAACTTAGCAAGACCCAGTCTCAAAATAAAAAATAAAAAGGGCTGGGGTTGGGATAGTTCAGTGGTTAAGTGCCCCTGGGTTCAATCCCCAGAACTATGACAAAGAGAAAAATTAAAAGTTCCATATATTTAAGACATATTTGGGAAAAAAGGTACTTTATTTTTAGAATTTGAATTAAACAGTAAACTAGCCTTACCTACTGTGATTAAGTTGTTATAGTTTTCTAACATCACATTCCGGTACAGGTTCCTCTGAGCAGGATCCAATTGTTTCCATTCCTCCTGGGTGAAGTCAATAGCCACATCTTTGAATGTCACTGTTCCCTGTAACAACATATTCCTATTCAATCAGAAGTCTCCATTTCAGGGGATGTGGACATAACATATTTAAACTTGTTCAGATATTATCAGAAATAAGAGGTTATAAAACCTGGCCTGATATTATTTTCCAAACAACCAAAACAAAAAATCAATATATTAGCAGCATTCTGTCAGTTTATGTTCATTCACTGATTTAACAAGCACATATCTACCAAGGGTTAAAGAGACAATATTGGGTACCCATTTATTCTGAGTTTAAAAGAAAATGGAAAAATAAAACTTTCAAGTTAACTCACTTGGGACCTCCTAAATATCAAGGACAGGAAAAATGAAAGCAGGATTTGGATGGAAGCAAAAGCCCATCCCTTCCATTTTAGTGAGCTATGAGATTCCCCTCTTTTTTTTTTTTTTTCCCTTTCATTTTTCTCTCTAGCTTCCACATATGAGAGAAGCTCATAAAGGTTACATTTTTAAAAATATTTTTTTAGGGCTGGGGTTGTGGCTCAGTGGTAGAGTGCTTGCCTCGCATGCATGGGGCACTGGGCACAATCCTCAGCACCACATCAATAAATCAAATAAATAAAGTGATGGTATTGTGTCCATCTACAACTAAAAATTTTTTAAAAATTTTTGTTTAGTTGTCAATGAACCTTTATTTTATTTATATGTGGTGCTGAGAATTGAGCCCAAGTGCTTCACACAAGCCAGGCAAGTGCTCTACCACTGAGCCACAATCTCAGTCCCTAAATTATTGAAAATATTTTTTGATAGCTCACAGGATAATTTAGGATCTTGCTGTACTTGAATTTTTCATTATGAATATTAATTGCCACTGAAAAACATGAAATTCTTACTTGAGCTCTGGAGTAATAGGTTTTTTTTTTAATTCAAAAACAAGTTAGAATTTATTATTAGAATGTGCCCAGCACTGATTTAGATACTAAGGATAGCAGTAGGAAAGACAATATTCTGATCCTCTTGAAACTTACATTCTACTTAAGGACCACAGAAATGAAAAATTAAATGAGTGAATAAGCAAGACAAAGTACAATAGTGATAAATAGTTAAAATGTAATAAGGTAATGGGTTTGAATAATATACTTTGAATTTGGTAACAGAAGCCATTGAGGGGGGTGATATTTCAGCTGAAACCAGAATAATGAAAAGGAACTAGTCATATAAATATGCAGGATAGGGGCTGGAGTTGTAGCTCAGTGGTAGAACACTTGCCTAGCATGTGTGAGGCACTGAGTTCAATCATCAGCACCACATATACATAAATAAATAATAAAGTTATAAAAAATATGCAGGACAGGAGAACTTAATATGTTTAAAGTTGTTTCTGCAGATATAAACTTTATCTGTTCAAAGATAGGAAAATTCAGTGTGGCTGGAACATCATGGATAAGAGACCAGTGCAGCACAAGGTAGTGGTGAAGATGGAGGCAGAAGGCACATTGTGAAGGGTTTTGTACAAGACACTATTCCAAGAGTCATGGGAGGCCATTAGATGGTTTGAGGCAGAGAAGTTAATGCCTTAGGTTTTATATATTCACTTTGGCTGTTCTACAGAATATGGACTATAGATTGTCAGCCATAAATGGAGTTCTGTAGGAAGGTACCAAAGTAGTTCCAGGTAAGAGATAATGTGATGTGGGCTAGAGTAGTAGTATTCAGTGACCAGATTTGAGGTATAATTGATCTTTTTTTAAAAAATAATTTTTAGTTGTTGATGGACATTTATTTTATTTATTCGTATGTGGTGCTGAGAATCAAACCCAGTGCCTCGCACATGCTAGGCAAGCACTCTACCACTGAGCCACAACTCTAGCCCCTATTTTATTTTATTTTTGTATTTTTTTAAGATGTAGATGGACATAATACCTTTATTTTATTTGTTTATTTTTATGATGCTGAGGTTCGAACCCAGTGCCTACATGTGCTAGGCAAGCACTTCACCACTGAGCCACAATCCAGTCCCCCCTTATTTGTATTTTATTAATCATGAGGGTAACTGAAGCCACACAGGGAAGTGGTTGGGAACAAACACTCCACAGTCATACTGTTTGGATTCCTGGTTTTAATCCAATCTACAACCTTGAACAAGTTTCTTAATCTTTCTCTTTTTTTAAATCCATTTTATTTAAAAAATGGAAATAATAAAAGTATTCACTTCTTGGACTCATTATGAAGATTTATAATCTATGTAAAACTTTGAAATTATTTATTATTTATAATTTTTATTCCATTTTTTATTTTTTCAATTGCAAATTATTTCTTTCATATCCTGCATATAGTTTTCTACTGGATTTCATACTGGCTTATAAATATATTTAAATAATAGATTGAATCTGCCATATATATTACTAAAATTGTTATTGATTTATATTATTTATGGTTATTGTATCAAAAAGAATACAATTTTTATGGGCCCAGATTTAATTGAGTTTCTCCTTAATCACCTGAGTTCTTATTATATCAAAAAGGCAAACTAGTGAGTATAGAAAATACTCAAGAAGGTTATCTTGGAGTGACTGGGAGGTTATCTTGGAGTCACTTGGAGTGACTAGGGTATAACTGTGAACACTCACTTTGGAAGACTATTTGTTTTCAATAAAATTTGATCTCATATATAACTTATGGTCCAGCAGTTCATCTTTCGGTATATATCCTAAGGAATGTGTACATATGTGCAAAAAAGGACATCTGTAAGAAAGTTCACAACGATTTATAATTTCTCTAAAATAAAAATCACTTAAATGCCCATTAACAGTAACTCATATGAATAAAATGTGGTTTATTCACATAACTAAATAATAATATATAATGAAATTAACTGAATGGTTAATTCATGGATAAATTTGACAAAAATGTTGTCAAACAAAAGAAGCCCAATATAGAGTACACAGATTACATAAAATTAAAAGACAGGCAGAAATAATCTATGGTGATGAAGATGGGGTAGGGGTAATGACTAGGGGTGGAAGGATAACGTGTTTCTGGATTTACCCATGCCATTGATAAATTTGAAAGCCGCAGTAGTCCACCTCTTTCTTCAGATAGTCTAATTTTCTTTTTAAATTGAGGTATGAGATGCATAGATTAATGTGGTACAATGTGCTGATTTTAAGTGTACAACCTGATATACTTTTAAAAAAAATATTAACTTATTAGTAACATTTTTAAAAATACCTTTATTTTATTTATTTATCTTTATGTGGTGCTGAGGATCAAACCCAGAGCCTCACAAGTGCTAGGCAAGTGCTCTACCACTAAGCCATAACCCCAGCCCAAAATTTACTACTTTGTGTGTGTGTGTGTGTGTGTGTGTGTGTGTGGTGCTGGGATTAAACTCAGGGTCTTGGGCATGCAAGGCAAGCACTTTACCAACTGAGCTATATTCCCAGCCCACAAGCTGGTACTTTTTAAGACACTTAACAGACATGTTTACTTGTCAAAACACTAAATATTTTCAACACTCCAGCTTACCTTGTACCTTTTCTCAGTAAATACCCTCTCACAGGTAACCACTATTCTGACTTCTATCACAGTAGTTAGTTTTGCCAGTTTCTGAACTTTATGTAAATGGAACCATTTGGTATATACTCTTTGTTTCTGGCTTCTTTTGCTCGATGTTGATGAGATTTACCCATTTTGTTGCAGGTACCAGCAATCTAGCCTTTTTTATTGTATAGTATTCTATCATATGAATTCCTATATTTTATTCCAAATTTTCTTTTGATGTTCATTTGCATTCTAATGCGAGGCTATTTTGGCAGATATTCTTTATTTTATCCTTAGTCAAAACAGACTAACCAAAAGCCAGCTTATAAATTATAAGAAGTCGCACAGTTTTCATTGACCTAAGTGCCAATGAAAAGCTTATTTCTGTTAGGAAATGTTTGTTTTTATGCATACAATGAAAATTAAGTAATGAATTTCTGCTCTAGTTTGCTGTACTTGTAAAAATGATATTCATATTTGAAGCCCAACCTCTTTGAATGGACTCATTTCATAAAGTAGCCACATTTGAACTCTTCCCTAGTTTTAATCTTCTATTTCCTCTGAAAATGTTTTATGTACATAGGTCCTTCTGATTTACTGTATGGATTATTGTTGTCCCCTTAAAACTGCGTTCCAGAATAAGACAGGGAACAAAGAGACAAGTTAACATTTACCTGGGACTCAGTCATTTTCCTCTTCTTTCTAGGAAGGGACAGGGTCCAAGGAGGCAGAGCTGGGGAAGAGAGTAAAAGTCATTAATTAGGAGAGGCTTGTCTTGTGTTTCAGAAACCTGAATCTTCATAGAGATTAAAGCCACCCTGTAGCAGAATGATACCTGGATTCATCAGAAAGGTCAAAAATATTCACAACACACAGGTGATAATAAGTATAACTAATATGGTTCTCTGGTGCTTAGATGTGGGGTGGATAGGAACAGGAGTGTGTATATGAGAGATACCCCATGAATTTATCAATAGTTCTGTGCCAGAGAAAACATATAGCTTCATGAAAGCATGTATATTTTTTGTATTATTTTTTATTTTTGGTACTGGGATTTGAACCCAGGAGCATTTTGCCACTGACCTATATCCACAGTCCTTTTTATTTTTTATTTTGAGACAGGATCTCACTAATTTGCTGAGGCTGGTCTGGAACTTGTGATCCTCCTGCTTTAGCCTCTCAAGTCTCTGAAATTACAGGCATGCACCAAGTCTACCTCTATTACTTTACTGTCTAGCAATTTTTGTTGTTGTTCACTTATTTGAAATGATTTTTGTCATTCCTGTGAAGAGTTTCCCTAAAGGAAAATTTTAAAAGAAAATTTGGCCAGATAAATTACAGTGAGAAAAAGCAAAGAAATTTACCTGGGAGCAAAGAGATTTTCCTTATAGTCTTCCTTATGCCACTAATAAGCACTGTAACCCTGAGAACTCTGGCTTCTTCGAATCATTATAATGAACCTGTAAAGAGATAGCAGAATAAGATGGTTTCTAAGCAGTTGCACCAGCACTGTGAAGTTAAGGAAAAATTGGTATCTTTTTTTTTTCCTTTTAGATTTTTAAAACAGTTTTTATTTTGAAAAAGTCAATATGTGCATTACAGGAAAAAGAAAAACAAAACCAAAGAACAAAGTCATCTAGTCACAAGCAGCTTTAGTTGGATGCATCCTTCTAAGTCCTGCGTGGACACACACAGTATCCCATTTTGCATGACTGAGATCATAGTGTGTATTGTGCTTTTCCACACATCATGAATATTCATCAGTTCAAAATTCCAGAGCTATATGAGGAGTTTTTTCATTTTTTTTTGTTTTTGTTTTAAACTTTGCTTATTAAACTAGTAGTTACATAGTGGTGGTTACTATGTGTCCAAACACTTTTTTTTAAATAAATATTTTTAGTTACAGATGGACCCAATACCTTTATTTTGCTTATTTTTCATGTGGTGCTGAGGATAGAACCCAGTGCCTCACACATTAGGCAAGCGCTCTGCCACTGAGCCTCAATATCAGCCCCTACAATTATAGAAGTTTTGATAACCACTACACCAACTCAATTTCTTAGAAAAAACTGTCCTGCCATTCTTGGGGACAAAAAATTTCAATGAAGACAGAAATGGCAAAAGGCCTCTAGAGAGACGTATTGACAGAATTACAACTAAAATAATGCTTTCCCTTAATCCTGAATTTAAAACGAGACAAAGCAACAGAGTACTGCAAGCACGTTTCTAAGACGGTTCATTATGAGATTTCTGCTACTAAAATATCAGCAAGAAAGCACGTTCCCAGCGATTTCAAGTGTTCCTACAGTTCAGCCAGAAGATGTGCACAGACCAATGGCTCACAGCAAATGTAAATCCTTGAGCACTTGACCCGGCCTTTCCCTGTGCGCCCCCTCTGGCCCTCCGCTGCAGCCTAATGACAGTCCTGGGACACACTGCCCAGAGGCGTACCAATTCCATGTCCAGGACTCAGCTTTTCTATCAGGTATAACAAAAAGCTATTTATTAGTTGGCTAATTCACTAGCTCTACTTTTTATGATACACTGTCACCTCAGGACATCTAGAAAGTTTGGATGTTGTGAGAAACTTGGTATCTCCCTAAGGACAGAGAACCTGCTTGCCTAGAGGGCAGATACGATAGACACCATAGACACCATGAATGCTTCCACATTCTTTCTTTCAAATTAACCCTCAAATTTTGTCACATTGGCAATCTGCCATCTCCTAGGGATGAACTGTGATTAATCTAGGTCAAGGAGGGCAATCTCACCCCCTTTTCCCAATTATTTTCCCTGACAGCTAAGAGTTGCCATGTGAAACAGTACTGGCTCACAGGAGGTAATGTCTGCTGGGGGAAGGAGTTAGGAAAAACTTGTTTTCTGCTATTATTATTATTACAAGTAGTAGTAGTAGTAGTAGTACTAATAGAACTAGTAGTAGTTCTGGGGATCAAACCCAGGGTCACATAGCAGGCAAACATTCTACCACTAATTGGCATATCCCCAGTTGTTTCCTGATTTAAAAAAAAAACATAATCAACTTCTTCCTTTTGACTTGGACATGGATATGACAATGGCTCACATCAAAATGGATAGTTGGCAATTAGCTTCATAACCTTGAAGTGTTAGGTATAGGAACCAACAATGACCAGTTATAGATTGTGGATCAAAGGTAGAAAAAGTCAAGATTTGATAATACAAGGAGCCACTGAAATAGTCTGGAATCTTATAGTATTATTCTTTTTCTTGAAATACAGAATTTTATTTAGAAACTATTTATTTAAAAGTAGAAAGAAACCCTATCAAGAAAGACCAGATGGAAAATAAGTTCCTGATAAAATGGAATTTTAGGGCAACAAAAGTCTAAAAGGTCACAGAATGGGCTGGGAATGTAGCTCAGTTGGTAGAGTATTTGCCTCATAAGCACAAGGCCCTGGGTTCAATCCCCAGCACCAAAAAATAAATAAATAAATAAATAAATAAATAAATAAATAAATAAATAAATAAATAAAATGGTCACAGAAGAGAAATAATACTATTGTCAATGGAACAATAGTTAGTTACCTGCATTTTTTGAAATTATTAATTAATGAGTTTGGGTTTTTCTTTGAATTCCACAAAGAGGATACCCTACCCAATATTTTATCCTAAAACACCTTTTTCTACATACATTTCAGGACAAGCTACCACCATAATCAAATCCATACAAACACATCATGGGCTGAACAATCTCAATAGTGGGTAACATACAAAAATTTTGCAGAATTTTGCCAATGGGAATGAATAGGCTATGGACAAAGCAAATAAGGGAGAGTTAAAGAAGGAAATATTTTAAATATTTATAATTAATTCAGACATGGTAGCATATTTTCTGCAAAATAAATTAACATTTAGTAACACACTAGTGAAATTTATCTCCAAAAAGATTAGTGCGCTGGCAAAGTATTCAGATATAGTGGAGAACTATGGATGGCAGATATTGGAAATGTCCTCGCCTTGTAGATTCCAAGGTAGTGATGGTCTTCACTGATCACTCCCTTTACTAGAGGTTCAGCAAGAAACTGCAGCAAGATCACTGCCTGCTGTACTTTCAATACTAAGAAGCAAACTTAAGGAGTCAGAGTCCCCAGTGGGTCAGGCGAACAGAGAAGAGAAACTTGTTAAATGTAAACTTAAAAGACAGTAAAATGGGACACAACTGTGATTCAAATCCCAGAGATATGGGCAAGTCCCTAAAAAAGTAGTTGTTAAAAAAAAAACAGGACAAGCCGGGCGTGGTGGCGCACGCCTGTAATCACAGCACTTGGGAGGCTGAGGCAGGAGGATCACGAATTCAAAGCCAGCCTCAGCAACTTAGCGAGGCCCCAAGCAACTCAGTGAGACCCTGTCTCTAAATAAAATACAAAATAGGGCTGGGGATGTGGCTCAGTGATGGAGTGCCCCTGGGTTCAATCCCCAGTACCAAAAACAACAACAAAAAAACAAAAAACAAAAAACAAAAAACAGGACATACTTCATTTCTTAAAAAACACAATGCACAGAAATTTCAGGAATAAATGGATAATTCATCAGAAATGCTCAATGAAAAACTCTTCACCTCCAACATCTCAGGGCTGAAACACACCCTCAATTCATCCAGGTAACCATGCAGCTTGCTTTTAGCAATCGGTCAATGATACCAAATGGCTTTATAGAGCAACTCTGGGCCAAAGTCTAGGCCTGTGAGGATTCGGACAAGTTTGCAAGGCCTTCAACAGCAGGTTCCAAAGGTTCCAGGGTCTAATCCTTCATTCTCAGGCACAATGTCATATGCACAAAACTTCCTGGCATGTTACATTTTATATTTTGAAATATGGAAGCACAGTTTACTGTTAAGGCATTTATTAAAATGTTTTCTGAGAAGATTTCACATTAGCTTAAAATTCAATTCAATCTTTACATTTCTCTACTGAGGTCACAATCTCAGTGTATTATACCATAACACCTTCTCTAGCAATCAGTGTGGTCAGCCTCTTTGAACCCCTGGTGAACCAAATAGATATTAATACTGGTCTGCTACAAGGTAAAAGCCCCTAACTCAAACTTACTGGAAAAGGAGTAAACTTCTGCAAAGTGCACATATTTTTTTTTTCTTTTAGGTATGGGGGATTGAACCCAGGGGTACTTCACCACTGAATCACATACCCAACCCTTTTTTGTATTTAGAGACAGAGTTTCTGTCAGTTACTTAAGGTCTCACTGAATTGTTAAGGCTGGCTTTGAACTTATGTTCCACCTGCCTCATCCTGAGCCACTGGGATTATAGGTGTGCACCAATGCAAAGTGCACTTTTTTTTTTTTAAGTTGTTGATGGACCTTTATATGCAGTACTGAGAATCCAATCCATGGCCTCACACGTGCTAAGCAAGTGCTCTACCGCTGAGCCACAACCCCAGCTCACAAAGTGTACTTTTAAGAAGAGGTACTCTTTGCTTATGAAAAGAAACCAGTGGGCCAGTTGCAGTGATGCACTGGAAGGCTGAGGCAGGAGGATCAAGAGTTCAAAGACAGCCTCAGCAATTTTTAGGCAAGCCCTAAGCAACTCAATGAGATCCTGTGTCTGACTAAAATACAAAAAGGGCTGGGGATGTGGTTCAGTGGTTCAATCCCTGGTACAAAACAAACAAACAGGTCCTCTAAGAATTATAAAAGTGTGTACTTTACAATTAAGCACATGATTTAGAGTAAAAAATTTGGATGTTGCTCTGCTGATCCAGGCTTTTAATACTCTTCTTGTTTCTCCCATGGGCCTCCTTCATCAAGTATCACAAAGCCTTCATCTGCGGCAGTGAATGTCTACAATTCTCTGCAGTATAGAGACGTTTCCCCTCCTCATTCTCCTGACAAATCAATTCAATGTTCCTTAGCTTCCTGAAGTAGAAATCTCTTTCTCCAAGTGTTAACAGTAAGTTTCAACACGTTGACTGTATCAATTTGGCGTTTGATCTGCTGCATCAATTTGGCCGTTTCTGGTGGCTGTTGTCCACACCAGAATTCTTTCATACCACCCTTGGGTCAGTCTTAGGGGGCACAGCAGTTTCTTCAGAGCTGAGGTGATAAGGGAGCCAACAGTTTCTTGAACTTGTCTGGCAGCTCTAGGGTCATAATTTTTTCCATCAAAGTTTGCATCAAAAAACTTCTTGAACCACTGTGAACAAAGTGTACTGAAATTTTCCTCTAATTTATCCACAGGAACTATTTTGTCACCTCCCATCCTCGTAAAATCTGTTTGTAGTATTCTGAAGTTCTGGATATATTCATGTTCTAGATTAGCCTGGAATTTCACTTTCTTCAAGGCAACGGAGCCAGGGAACAGCCTGTCCGTACGCCGATAATAGGCAGTCTCTGAGCCGCTTTTCGATCTTTGTCAGATTCAAACGCAGAGACTCACTGACTCATCAGCATGTCATGTTGATTTAGGTCATCACTGGTGACGCATGTCGAGTACACAGTTACAGTAATCTTCCGCTCTTGGCAGAACCAAGTCCACTGCCCGCACCAGCTCTGGTTCCGTCTTTACCTATTCCAACCGCGGGACCCCGCCTGCCCGCCCGTGCGATGACCTCACATGCACTCGGCTGTGACGCCAATTTAAGTAATCTTGGTCTCTCCCCTCACCCCGCCCTGCACCGTCCCTCTTTTTTTTTATTATTATTTTTTTGTTTTGTTTTGTTTCTTTTGGTACTGGGGATTGAACCCCATAAGGCGCTAAGACACATCCCCAGTCCTTTTTATTTTTTATTTAGAGACATGGTCTCATTGAGTTGCTCAGGATGTCGCTAAATTGCGGAGGCTGCTTTTAACTTGGGATCCTACTGCCACAGCCTCCTGAGTTGCTGGAGTTACAAGTGGACGCCACCATAGAGTCTTAAGTGACATAAATGCTCTATTAGGTTCAGCCAAAAATAATTCTAAGTACAAGTTGGTGGTAAAAATGTACATGTCTCAAAATTTGAACCAGAGCAGTAATAAACTGGGGTGCCACGTCTGTGTGTTTGAGAATAGGTAAATTCTCAGGTTGCGGCCTGGATCCCTTCCCCCATTCTACCGCCACGTCTCTTCATCTTCTGCCCCTCATCGGCTTCCCTTCCCCCACCTCACCTCAACTCTGAGCAAGTGCACTTCTAAAGCTGACAAGCACCCCCCCTTGGGTGAAAAACACATTGGTCTTTCTGAATCTACCTACCTTCGTTTATTTAAAACACAACTTCACGGTGGCGCACTCCCAGCGACTCCGAAGGCTGAGGCAAGAGGATCACAAATTCAAAGCCAGCCTCAGCAATGGCAAGGCACTAAGCAACTCAGTGAGACCCTGTCTCTAAATAAAAATACAAAATAGGGCTGGGGATGTAGTTCAGTGGTCAAGTGACCCTGAGTTCAATCCCCGGTACCAAAAAACAAAAACAAAAAGCACAACTTCAAACTGTTATTTTGAACTCTAATCCAGCTCCACAGGGTTCATTGTGGTATTCCTTTTTTGGCTTATTTGTAACTTCTTTTTTCAACAAGAGAAATCTGGTTCTTCTTTAACATTAATATACAAATGAAATAGCATCGGAGTCCATAATCTACTTACCTAAACCAATTAGATTACAGTGTTTGTGTAAGTTTTTTTCTTTGGCCTTACAGTATCTAGTTAAAACTGTTTTATAGGCTGCATCTATTGCTAGAATGAAGACTCTTCTTAGCAATCAGTGTCAACATTCCAGAAAATATTGTCATTACTTTGAAGGGACACACAGTTACTCATAGAGGCCCCAGAGAAATCCTATGGAAGGAATTCAGACATTAACAGTAGAACTCGGTCTGCTTGGGAAGAAAAGAGGCTCGGTATTGATCATTCAGAGCAGAGGGAATGAAGACAAAGTGCAATGGTTCACAGTATCTGCTGTTACCCATTGACTGTGACTGAGGCTAGTATGCTGAGCTTTTGTTGCAAGATGAGGGTTTTGTTGCTGTTGTTGTTGTTGTTGTTATTTTAGTAAAACAAAACCAAACAATACTATCCAACAGTTTGGATGAGGCCAGGCATTGTTTATTCAGTATCTCAAGCTCACAAAGATGAGTTAATGACTGAGATTAATGCAGATACCCTTAAGTAAACATAGTTGCTGTCTAACCTCGTTTTCCAAGAGGCTTTTTTGTTTTTATTTTTGTTTACACGAATCAAGGAATTTTGTCAAGTGCTTTTTCTGCATCAATTGAGATGATGTTCATATGGTTCTTCAGTCTCCTTGGTGAATGGTGAATTACAGTAATTGATTTTCAAATTGATTCTGGTTCACTGATTTTGTTTTCTTTTTTTTTTAAATAGAATTTTGCTCTAATTATTAATATTCCCTTCCTTAGTCTAGCATGCAGGAGGCCTGGGCTTTGATCCTCAGTACTGTGAGAAAAAAAAAAATCCCTTCCTTTTATTTGCTTTGAGTTTGATTTGCTCTTTCCCCCTCTGCAGTCCTTTACTTTCTAATCTGTATGTCTATTTTTTCTTACAGGCTAGGAATATCACTACAATGCTAATAGAAGAGGTGAGAGGGTATATTTTTACCTTATTCTCAACACAAGAGAAGTTACAAATTGAATGAAAAAAATTGTGCCATGCAATTAAGGTGTTTCACAGAAATGTATGTCCTTGCATGCTTAACGTTTATCTTAGAAGAGACCCTTCTTTTTTTCACATTTACTGGTGCGTTACAGTTGTGCATGCTGATGGGATTTATTACGTATTTGTACATGCACATAACGCACAATATAATTTGGCCAGTATCACTCCCCAGCACTTTCCTCCTTCCTCCTCACCTCCCACCCCTAGTTCCTTTCCTCTACTGATCTCCCTTTGATTTTCATGAGATCTGCCCCCATATTTCTTATCCTTTTTCCTCTCTAGCTTTCATGAGAGAAAACCTTCCAAGTTTGACTATTTTACTTAACATAATGGTCTCTAGTTCCATCCATTCTTCTACAAATATCATAATTTCATTTTTCTTTATGGCTGAATAAAACTCCATTGTGTGTATACCACATATTCCATCTATGCACTAATTTATTGCATCCCACACATTTTTGATAAATTAGATTTTCATTTTCAAAGTATCTCAAAGTATTTTTTTCTTCTGAGATTTCCCCATTGATCCATGCACTGTTTTGAAGTATATAAGCCAATTATTTGGAGATTTTCTAGGTATCTTTCTGTTCTTATTTCAACTTTTATTCTATGGTCTGAGAACATGCTTTAAATGACTTCCATTGCTTGAAAATTGTTGAGGCTTGTTTTATGGTCCAATATATGATCTATCTTGATGAATGTCCACACTACTTGAAGAAGACATGTTCTGCTGTTTGGTGTCTATAAGAGTCTTTGACATTTGATCACTAAAACTGACATTCAACACTTGAATACTGATTTTTTTGGGGGAAGGGGGTCTTCTGAAATCTTATTGATTTTCTGCTTTCATTTTCCATCAAGTAATGAAAGAGGTTTTTTAAAATTATTCTTTCTCTGTTATGAGAAAGGAATTTTTAAGTCCCTGTCTATAATTGTGTTTGCCTATTTCTCCTTTTAGTTCTATCAGTTTTTGCTTCATTTATTTTGAGCTCTGTTGTGAGTTGCATACATATTAAGGAGTACTATCCCTTCTTAGAGAACTGCTGCCTTGATCATTATGTAATCTCTCTCTTTTTTTTTTTTTGGAACCAGGGATTGAACTCAGGGGCACTTGACCACTGAGCCACATCCCCAGCGCTATTTTGTATTTTACTTAGAGACAGGGTCTCACTGAGTTGCTTAGGGCCTCACTAAGTTGCTGAGGCTGGCTTTGAATTCTCAATCCTCCTGCCTCAGCCTCCCAAGTGCTGGGATTACAGGCGTGCGCCACCTCGCCTGGCAGTAATGTCTCTTTTTATCCCTGATAATATTACTTGTTCTAAAGCCTACGCCGAATGGTCTCTCTGATAAATGAATGATGATGCATAATGTGGGGGGGGGAAGATGGCAAGAATGGAGGAAAGATAGCTAGCATAGAGGGAAGGGAGGGGTGGGGGCGGGTGGGGGGTAAAATTAATAACAGTGTGACAGATACCATTGCCCTGTGTACATGCATGAACGCACAGATGGTGTGACTCTACTTTGTGTACAACCAGTGAAACAATAGCTGTACTCCATTTGTGTTCAATGAATCAATAAGTAAATAAAAAAAAAAATAAAGCCTACTTTGTCTAATATTAAAATCGATACTCCATTTTCTTTTGGTTATCATTGTATTTCTGTGGTATATTTTTCTCTATTATTCAGTTTGTGTGTGTGCGAGCACGGCGCACAAGCAAGGCATTGAACCCAGTGTCTTGCATTTTTTTTCTGGCATTTTTATTCAAGAATATAATTTACATTCTCTTACAACTTTCCATTTTCTTCAACTTCTGAAGACAGCATAATAGAAGTGTTCTTAAATGAAACACTTATGTTTTCCTTTTGCATTAAGCCTATGACCTTATTCTTGTGCTACTCCACAGTATTATGTCAACACCTGAAAGCTGTAACTACCCCCTGGAACAGAAGAATAGAATATGCCATGTATCTCCCTGGCACAGAGGTCTGTGCTGAACAAGGATGACAATTTTAGTTCAGAATGAAGAGGTAAAGAGAATAATATTTAAAACACATTCTTCGCCTTAAAAAAAGAAATAGCCGGGTGTGGTGGCACATGCCTGTAATCCCAGCCCTTGGGAGGTTGAGCCAGGAGGATCATGATTTCAAAACCAGTCTCAGCAACTTAGCGAGGCCCTAAGCAACTCAGTCTGTCTCTAAATAAAATACAAAATAGGGCTGGGGATGTGGCTCAGTGGTTGAGTGCCCCTGAGTTCAATCCCCAGTACCAAAAAAATAAAAAAAAAAAAAAGAAAGAAAGAAAGAAAGAAAGAAAGAAAAGGAAATCTAAAGCTCAAACTGTTATACTCCCCAAAAGAATCATCAGGAGAGTGACCCCTCCCTTCCCCTCTTCCCCTCCCTGTAGGAGTGGCAGCCCCGCCCACTTCCTCCCCTCCCTATAAATACTGGCAACAAAGTAACAGTTGCCACAGGGCTTTTAGGTATAGGCTGGTCCTCCCTGGCCAGTTATAATAAAGGCTTCTTTTGGCTTTACGTGAATGGCTTGGATGATCTTGTTTTCGCCAGGTATAACAAAACTACTTCATAATAAGCTTTCTGGAAGAGGGAGTGAGGTTTCATTATTTTCTTTTTATGTCATCCACGAACAGAGTAAGATTGAAAAAAATCTCCTGATCTCAGCTGTTGATCTGACAAAGTAATTGTTTCTCTCACATTACACTACTTTTTTATGGTTAAATCCATTTAACCATAAAAAGCAAAATAAAGAGGAGCTGCATCATCACTGCCTCCTTCCTTTGTCCTTTGCTATCAATAAACAAGAGTCCCTTTGGGACTGGCTCCATGGTCCAAATAATTACTAGAACCTCCTCTCCATTTGCCAGCACCAACTATGATACAGGGGGCAGTCCAATCCCAGAATATACAAACTGTTACACATGCACAATATGTACAGTGGGGGAGGGGAGGCAGTTATTCCCAACTGTCATAAGGCCTGAGAATGCTGCCAGTTGCCCTGCCCAAGTTACCTCTGAGGATGGGAGCCCTCAGGACTGCCCTGGCCTGGGCCACTTTTTGAGGACCCACAAGAATGCTGCCCAGCTGCCTGCCCTGAAGTGCCTCTAAGAAGGGGGAGTCCTGCTAAATGAAGGACTCCCCATGCCAGACTCTGCCCCCAACCCCGCCTACAGTGAGCCCCATCTTGTGGGCAGTGAAAATGCTGCCCATCTGCCTGCCCCAAAGTGCCTCTGTGTGAGGATGGAGCCCTCTAAAAAAAGGACTGCTTGGTGAGGGCAAGGCAGTCAGCTAAAATTATGAGCCCTTGGCTCTCTATCTGGAACAGGAGTCCAGAAATCAAGACTCAGCCCTAGCCAAGGTGGCAAAGGGTCTGCACCTATTTGACCCCCATTAGACCGTGGGTGGGGGGGTTAGGGGGGTGTCTGGTCTTGCTAATCTAAGGGTAAAAGGGCACTGGGAAATAATGGTAGGATCAGGGTGGCAGGAACAGGTGGGGGAAAAGTCCCTGGTCCCTCCTTCCCCGGCCTCTGACTTTAGATGACCATGACGTTAACATCATTGTCATCGGCACGGTAAAAGGGGACACAGAGCTTGGTGCCCAGGATGAGGCGTTCCTGGGGGTTCTGGATCTCCCCACTCCTGAGGACCAGGGTTTGCTTTGTGGGCTCACTCTGGGATGGGGCTGCCAGGTGAGTCAGATGCCACTACCATGCCTGCTGCTCCCTCAGCTGCCTGCGCAGCCGTGCCTTCTCTCCCTCGGTTCTGGCTAGAGCTGCATTAAAAAATGCCACCACGGCCTCTTGACTGTCTAGGTCCTCTGGGACAGTCAAACTAGAGAGAGAAACTGCCTCCTCCTCCTTTACTTCCTTGTCCATTTCCTCTCCTTTCCCAGGGAGAGCCAAGAGGCTCACCTGGGCCTGTAGCTATTGGTCCTGTTGACTGGTGGCTTCCAGGCGCTCTTGGGTCTCCTGCAACTCTTGGCGGGTCATCTCCACTGCCTTCTTGCTCTGCACCTCCTCATGTTGCAGCCGGTCCATGAGCTCAGTCTGCAGTAAAACCTGCTTTTGCAGTGTCTCCTCCTAGGAGGTCAGCTGCTAACAGGCAACCATGTGCTGTTGATAGGCTGCCACATACTGCTGCAGGCCGGACAGGTACTGGTCTCGCTGCTGCTGCAGACCCTGAGCCTCTTGGCTCTTCAGCTCCATTGTCTCCTTCAGCTCTCCCAGCTTCTCCTGTAGCTGACCCAGCTTCTTGGCCAGCTCCTTGACATGCTGCTCTGACAGCAGCGCACTGGTCATCTCCATGTTCTCATTACTCAGCCTGACGAAGCCATTCTGTAGCTCGGCCAACTGCTCCTTGAGCTCGCGGTTCTAGCGCAAGGCTGATGGTGTGGTCCCTCATGCTCTCCAGGATCTGCTTGCACTCCTTTGCCTGCTCGCCCCAGAGCTGGGCTGCGCCCTCCAGTTTCAGCAGCCGCTCCTCCTACTCCTGATTCAGGTGACTCAGGCTATTGTTATCCTGCACCTGGGCATGGAGCTGTCCAGTCAGGTTCTCCAGTTCCTTCTGCAGCTGCTCAGCCTCTGCCTGCAGCCACTTCTCTTCCTCCAGAGGGCCCTGCTGGGGGGGCTCTGGGGGGTCTGGGCTCCACCATCTGGCTCCTCAGTTCTGCCAAGTTGTTCTTCAACTCCTGTACCTGACTCTCACTCTGTTCCTCCTCCTCCCTCAAGATGCACTTCTGCTCTGACATTTGCTGCATCCTCAGCTGCCACATGGCACTCTCTCCTTTCAGGCTCTCTGCAGAGTGGTCTCTCTCCACCTGCAGTTGCCTCAGTGACTCCATCAGCTGCCCCACATGTTTCTCCAGCTGTGCCTGCTTCTCTGCGGCCTGCTGTAACTGCTGGTTACTATCAGGGGCTGCAGACTGGTTAGAGAATTGTTGCAGAAGCAGCTCAGATATCTCCGGCTTCTTTTGGAGCTCTTCCACCCCCAGCTGCATAGCTGCTTTCTCTGCCCATAGGACGGGGAGCCTCTCTTCCAGTTCTGAGTTCTGCTCCTTCAGGTCCTCACTGTTTATGTTGTTCTTGTACAACTCCAGCCTGAGCGCATCTTTCTCTTGGGTTAGCTCCTTGTTGTGCCTGTCTGCCTTCTTCTGCTGTGTGGAGACAGCAGACAGAATCCGTTCCAGCTCTTCCACACGCTGTCGGGAAGACTGCAGACGGCTAGCAAGACCCTAAGACTCTCCTGCTTTCTGCCTGGCTGCATCCTGAGTGTGAGCCAGGGCTGCCTGCAATTCTGCTCTCTCAGACACGAGAACTCCAATGGTCTGGATGTGAACCTGCAACTGTTCTTGTAGAGCTCCCTGCTCCTTGGCCAACTTCTCTTGACATGCCTTCTCTTTATCCGGTTGATCCAGTGTGTCCTGGTTCTGCTGTTCCTCCAGATCCTTCATGCTAGCAGATGAAGAAAGGCCTTCTCCATTGATGTATGATGGAGACTCAGACACAAGACCATTGAGCTGTTGAGAGAGTGGTTGCAGGTTCTCAGTTGATGAGAAAGTCTTTGTTTCATCCATACGATTATGGGCAATGTTAGCAACATGGTTCTGAGGTGACCCCAGTGTAGGGACAGGAGGCCCTGGGGAAGTTACAGGAAGCCAGGTGACATGGTGTCATCAACAGCTGGTGGTGCAGAAGCAGTGTGGTCTTTGTGTGCATCCTCAGGTGAGCGACAACCACCAGCAGTGGTTGTCTGAGGGCTACTGCCATTTTTGATCTTTTTCTTCTTTGTGGCTCCTGCAGGAACACCAAGATTGTTGTTCTGCTGATATTCCCTCAGCTTTTTCCTGGCCTCGGCCAATTTGCTCTGTCTGGTCTCTTCTGACATATGGGGGCAGGGACGGAGAAGTAGGGAGTGGCCACATCACCAAGATCCCAGCATCCAACGCAAATAGCTTCTGGTAGCTACAGCAGCTCGAAGTGAGATAGTGTCTTGCATTTATAAAGCACACACTCTACCAGTAAACTACACCCCAACCGCATCTGTATGTTTAAAATGGTTTCTTATAGACAGCAGTTAAATGAATGCTTTTATATAAAGTGATAAACTTTATATCATATTTTAACTCTTGTGTTTAAAATAGTGATATTTAAATTTATTATTTGATATAGTTGAATTAAGATCCATCTTCCTAGCTATTTTCTATTTACTAGAAACAAACAAAACAAAAACTTTAGTATTTCTTATAGAGAAGGTCTGCTGAAAATGAATTTTCTTTGTTTAAAGGAAGTCCTTATTTTTCTTTCATTTTAAAATTTTATTTCATTATGGTCAGAAAACCTGATATCTATTCTCTACAATTTTAAGTGTATGATACATTTTTGTTGATGATAGGTACAATGTACAACAGATCTACAGAGTTTATAAATCATGTTTGACTCAAATGTTATGCCCAATAATAACTCCGCATTTTCCCTGTCTTCAATCCCTAGCAACCACCATTCCAAATTTAATTCTGTGAACCTATTTAAGATATCTCAATTAAGTGAAACCATATAGTATTTATGTGTGGTTTTTGTATTTCCCATTAGCATAATTTCTTCAAATTTCATTCTTGTGTACATTTTCTTTATCTATTAATTTGTTTATGGATGTTGAGGTTTCTTCCGTATCTTGACTATTGTGAAGAGTGCTGAAATGAACATAGCAGTCCTACAAATCTCTTCAAAATCCTGATTTGAGTCATTATGGGAGTGGGATTCTTGAATCATATGGCAGCTCTATTTTTAATTTTTTAAGAAGCTTCAAAATGGCTGCACCATTTTATATCCCCACCAACAGTACAAAGATTCTAATTTCTCTATGTCTTCACCAACACTTGTTACTTTTTGATTTTTTTAATAATAACCATCTTAATAGGTAGGAGTTGATATCTCATTTTTTTTAACTAATATTTACCATCTTAACTTTTGTTTATTTTATTTTATGTGGTGCTAGGGATTGAACCCAGGGCTTTGTGTATGTGAGGCAAGCACTCTGCCAAGTATCCCCAGCCCTCTCATTGTTTTTTATTTGCATTTTCCCTGAGAAGTAATGTTGTTGAGCACCTTTTCATATACCTGCTGGTCATTTGCACATATTCTATTTCTTTTTTTACAACTGATTTATTAAAGTTCCTTATACATTTTGAGGACAAACCTTTTCTCAGACATATGGCATGCAAGTATTTTCTTCCTTTTCATAGTTTGACTTTTCTCTCTGTGGTTTTCTCTGCTGTGCAGAAACCTTACCTTTTGATGTAGTCTCACTTGTTTTAGTTTTTCTTACCTATGATTTTAGAGTCATATCTATTAAATTATGGTCGTGAAGCTTTTCCCGTTTTCTTCTAGGAATTCATAGTTTCAGGTGTTGTGTTTAACCATTTAATCCACTTTTATTTTATTTTTGTGCATGGTATAAGATAAAGTTTCAATTTAATTAGTCTATATGTGCATTAAATTCAGTTTTCCCAACATTTATTGAAAAGAACATCCTTTCCCCATTATGTACCCTTGGCAGTTTTGCTAAAGATCAGCTGATCTGGAGTAGATGTTTGTCTTTATGCCTATACCATACTGTTTTGATTAATGAAGATCTATACTCTATTTAAAAAAAAATTTTAGGTGTAGATAGACACAATACCTTTATTTATTCACTTTATGTGGTGCTGCGGAATGAACCCAGTGCCTCACACATGTGAGGCAAACGCTTCACCGCTGAGCCACAACCCCAGCCTCATATACTCTATTTGAAACCAGTGTGACCCATTCAGCTTTGTCCTTTTTCAAGATTGATTTGCCTATTTGTAGTCTTTTATGGTTTCATATGAATTATAGAATTGTTTTTCTATTTTGGCATTGGGATTTTGATACGGATTGCATTGAATCTGTAGATCACTTTAAGTAGTATGGACATTTTAACAATATTTTTGTAATCCATTAACTTTGGACATCTTTCCCCTTGGGTTGTTTAATTTTTTTCCCCAGGGTTTTGTGGTTTTCAGTATATTAGTCTTTCAAGTCCTTATTTAAGTTTGTCCTACGTATCTTATTCCTTTTAGTGCTATTGTATGTTTTCTTAATTTCCTTTTCTAATAGTTCATAATTAGCATACAAAAATGCAAGTGGTTTTTGTATGTTGATTTTATATCCTACAATTTTAGTGAATTCATTTATTCCTTTCAAAAGTTCACATATATTTTATATATACACACACATACATATATATGAGTGACCATGTTATAATGCAAACAGAGACAATTCTGTTTTTTTTCTGGGGGTGGGTTGGGGACTGGGGATTGAACCCAAGGGCACTGAACCACTGAGCCACATCCCCGGCCCTTTTTATTTTTTATTTTCAGAGAGGGTCTCACTAGGTTGTTTACAGTTTCTCGAAGTTGCTGCGGCTGGCTTCAAACCTGCAATCCTACAGCCTCAGCATCCTAAGTGGCTTATTTTCCCTTTTGGATTTAGACACCTTTTCTTTGTCTTGTCTAATTGCTCTGGGTATAAATCTAATACAGTATAAGCTTTCAGTATTATGTTAAACAGAACTGGCAAAATTGGCTTATCTTACTCTTGATTTTAGAGAAAAAGTTCTCAACATTTTAGTTAAGTATGGAGCCAGCCATGAACTTGTCATATATGGCCTTTATTATGTTGAGGTACATTAATTGTATACCTAATTTGTTTAGATCTTTTCTCATAAAAGAGTGTCAAATTTTGTTGAATGCTTTTTCAGCATCTATTAAGATCATCATGTGACTTTATTCTGGCAATATGACATGTTGCATAAATGGATTTTTCATATTTTGAACCATTCCAAGGATAAATTTCACTTGCTCATGCTCTATGACCTTTTTGGGTTGGGGGTACTGGGGACTGAACTCAGGAGCACTCCACCACTGAGCCACATCCCCAGTCCAATTGTGCATTTTATTTAGAGAGAGGGTCTCACTGAGTTGATTAGCACCTCACTTTTGCTGAGGCTGGCTTTGTACTGGCAATCCTCCTGCCTCAGCCTCCTGAGCTGCTGGGATTCCAGGCGTGCGTGCACCACCATGCCTGGCCGCTCTATAACCTTTTAATGTACTGATTCAGTTTTCTAGCATTTTGTTTTGCATGTGTATTCCTAAGGAATACTACCCTGTAGTTTTCTTTTCTTGTGGGTCTTTGGCTTTGGTACCTTGTTAATTCCGGTCTCATGAATTTGGAATTGTTCTGTCCTCTTCAACGTTGAGATATTTCTGAGACGGATTTGTACCTTTCTTTAAATGTTCTGTATAATTCAGTGAAGCTATTTGGTCTGTGCTGTTTTCTTTTGACAGGGGTGAGGTTTTTGATAACTGATTCGATCTAATAGTAGATTTAAGTCTGTTCAAGACTTTCCATTTCTTCATGATTTAGTCCTGATAGGTTCTAAGTTTCTATGAATTTACTTCTTCTAGGTTATCCTGTTTGCTGAGTACTATTCACAGTACTCTAATGTTCTTTTTATTTTTGTGCGTTCAGTTGTACAGTTTCATTTTTCATTTCCGATTTCATCTAAGTCTTGGTTTTTTAAAAATTTTTCTTCAGTCTAACCTTGTCAATTTTATTTTTTCAAAAAATACCAACTGTTATTCTTCATTGATGTAATTGTTCTATTTGAGCTCTCATTTTAATTTTATCTTTTTGCTATCTTTGGTCTTAGTTTGTTCTTCTAATTCCTTGAGACTTAAAGTTAGGCTGTTTACTATTTAAGATTGTTGTTTTCTTTTTTTAAATATTTTTAATTGTAGATGGATATAATATCCTTATTTTGTTCATTTATGTGGTACCAAGGATCAAACCCAGTGCCTCACACATGCCAGACAAGCACTCTACCACTGAGCCACAACCCCAG
>JAJEJO010049695.1:226433-254059 GCA_020662805.1 Glaucomys volans
CCCCCCCCCCCCAGTACTGGAAATTGAACCCAGGGACACTTTACCACTGAGCTGTCTCTAGCCCCCATTTTCATTTTGGGACAGGGTCTCCCTCTCCCTAATTTGTTTAAGGCCTTGCTAAGTTGCTGAGGCTGGCCTCTTGCAATCCTCCTGCCTCAGCCTCCTGAGACGCTAGGATTACAGGTGTGGGATTACAGGTGGGTACCTGGCCATTTTTTCTTTTTAATGTAGTGGTTTATTGCTATGAACCACTCTCAGTGCTTTTGCTATATCACATAAGTGCTCACATGTTGTATTTTTGGTTTCATTTACCTCAAAATATCTTCTTTCTTCTTTGAGCTAATGGTTGTTCAAGACTGTTAATTTCAACATATTTGTGAATTTTTCAGTTTTATTTCTGATATGGATTTCAGTTTCATTCATTCTTGGTATGATTTCAATATTCTTAAATTTGTTAAGATTTGTTTTGTGATCTAACATGTGATATATCCTGAAGAAAGGTCCATTTGTGCTAAAGAAGAATAAATATTCTGTTGCTGTTGGGTAGAATGTTCTATGTGTATGTTAGGTCCACTTGGCCTATGTTGTTATTAAAACCCTGTTTCCTAATTGATCTTCTCAATGGTTGGACAATTTGTTATTAAAAATGTGATATTAAACTGGGTGTGGTAGTACATGACTACAATCCCAACTAAGAAGACAAAGGAGAAGGAAAAAAAAAAAAGAAGAGGAAGAAGAGGAAGAAAGAAGAAAAAGGAGGAGGGAGAAAAGAAGAAAATATAATACTTAAGTTTCTGACTATATGTTATTTCCACGTAATTCTCCCTTTAGTTCTGTCAACATTTCCTTTATATATTTGGGTATTCTGGTGTTGGATGCATATATATTTATAACTATTATACCTTCCTTTTCTCATTATAAAATGTCCTTCAACTCGATATAGTTTTCGACTCACTTTTTTTTTTTTTTTTTTTTTGTCTAAGTATAGTCACCCTGCTTTCTTTGGGTTACAATTATAATTTGGATTATTATTTTTCCATCCCTTCACTTTGTTTATATATGTCCTTAACTCTTAAGTGAGTTTCTTAGGCAGCGTATACTTGGATCTTGTTTTTACATCCATCTACTCAGTCTATGTCTCTTGGTTAAGGAGTTTAATCCATTCACATTTACTGTAATTATAGCTAGGAAGGATTTTCTATTACTATTTTGTTCGTTGTTTTCTATTTGTCCTGTTCCTTCATTTTTCCCCTTTCTTGGTGTCTTCCTTTGTGTTTTGGTGATTTTTTTTTTTAATTGATGGGTTTTGACTCCTTTTCTTTTTTTTTTTTTACATAACTTCAATCGGTTTTGCAAGTGTGGTTACCTTGGGGCTTACAAAAAACATTTTATAGATATGAAACTCTATATTAAACTTATAAGAGCTTAAGTTCTATTACATATAAAAATACATTTAAACTTTTTTCCATGCTGTTACTGCTATTGCAATTTATATCTATTCATATTATGTATCCTTTAACATGTTTTATTTTTAATACTTTTGTCTTTTAACAGTTATACTAGAATTGAAAGTGACTTGCCTGTCATTACAGTAACGCAGTACACTTTTGTCTATATATTTACTTTAATAAGTTTCCTACTTTTTTTTTTTTTTTTTTTTTTGGTACCTAGCATTGAACCCAGGGTGCTTAACGTTACTTAGCCACATCCCCAGCCCTTTCTATTTTTTGAATTTTGAGACAAGGTCTCACTAAGCTGCTGAGTGCCTTACTAAATTGCTGAGACTGGCCTTGAACTTACAAACCTCCTGCCTCAGCTTCCCAAGTCATTGAGATTACAGGCATGTGCTACCATGCTCAGCTTGTCCTCTGAGAAGCCCACTCAGAATGATGGGGCAGTGGACCTACAAATGAACCCCTCCTCTCCCTTGGGTAAGGCTGGGAATTAAGCCATCCAGTACCTTAACGAACAGCTCTGTACCAGGGGTGGAGTCTCCAGCAAGAAGGTGTACTGAATCTGCCTTTAGGCTTCAGTGAGTCTGGTTTCATGTTCTTCTTGATGTAGCAACTTTTTCCATTGCTTTCTGCTTTCTCACAAAGGAAATCTGCCATGAATTGTTATTGAATGGAAGTGTTTGGGGGAATGGGGAAGGGTCCAAGGCTTCCTCCTCTATCATCTTGCTGATGTCACTTTCCCCCTTCAGTTTCAAAGGATTGTTTTTTGGCTTGGTATAGAATTCTGGATTGACAACTTCTTTTTCTTTCTGTGCTTTAAAATTTTTTGGGGGGGGCTGGGGTTGTGGCTTAGTGGTAGAGTGCTTGCATAGCACATGTGAGGCCCTGGGTTTGATCCTCAGCACAACATAAAAACAAAATAAAGGTACTGTGTCCATCTACAACTAAAATATACATATATATGTATATATAAAATGTTTCATCAATATTTTCTTTCTTGCATGAATCTGATAAGTTCATAATATCTTTGTTCCTCTGCCTACTAAGGAATGTTTTTTCAAGATTTCCTCTTTACTTTTGGTTTTCAGCTGTTTTAATAAATAAGATATGCCTAGAAACATGTTTGTTTTGGTATTCAATCCAACTCATTTTTCTCTGAGCTTCTTGGATCTATGGTTTATTGTCACCAATTCTGGAAAATCCTCAGCCATTATTTCTTCATTTTTTTCTTCCTCATTCTTTCCTAGGATCCCAATTACAGTTATGTGAGACTGTTGGTATACTCCATTGCTCTTGGAGGCTCTATGCTGTTCCCTGCTCCTTTTCTGCATTATGCTTCAGTATGAATAATTTCTATTGACCTATCTTTAAATTCATAGATTCTTCCCTCAGCTGTGTCCAATGTACTAATGAGCCTGTTGTAAGCATTACTGATCTCTGTTAACTGTGATTTTGATTTCTAATATTTCTAGTTGATTCTTCCATACAGTTTCTATTTCTGTTGCAATTAACCATCTGCTTCATTACATATTAGTCAGATATTTTTTTAATTACTCTATTTATTCATGTCCTGGGGATTAAGCCCAGGTTTACCACTGAGTTACATCCCCAGTCCTTTTATTTTTTATTTTGAGACAGGGTCTCACTAAGTTACTTAGGGCCTTGCTAAGTTGCTGAGGCTGGTCTCGAATTTGCAATCCTCCTCACTCAGCCTCCTGAGTCAGTGGGATTATAGGCATGTGTCACTGTACCTAACTAGTCATAGTTATTTTAAATTCCTGATGGTTTCTTCAAACATCTGTCATATCTAAGTCTGGTTATGATTATTTGCTTTATATCTTTGAAGTTTGTTTATTCTTGGCTTTTTACATGCCTCAAAATTTTTGTTGAAAGCTAGACACCTTGGATACCAAAGAAGATATAAAGGTAAGTATTTTTATGCAGTGAGAGGACATGCCTCTCCTTTGTATGAGTTTATAATAATCTAGTCAATGTATCTGTCATAGCTATTGTTACTCCCAATGTACTAGTGGTTTCAAATTCAAATATCTTTGTTTAAGGAAAAGGTTGGTTTGCCATGCTTGTTTTCTCAATGCATGTTTCTTCCTTGGCTTTGGGTATTCTGTTTGCTTCCAGAGAAAATCTCTCCTGAAGACCTCCAAGCTGCATTCTCCTGTTGTTTTTACTTGATTCTCATTATCTTGGTCTGGGATTAGGTAGGAGTTGTCACTAAGCCTGAGTCTTAGGCAGGCTTGGGTCCCTGAATCTTGGGTATGTGACCTTCACAAGTGCTGTTGCATCTCCTCCAGCTATAGTGCTAGGCCTAGCACATTCCTCCCCTATCCCAGAGGTAGTGCTTTTTTGTTGTTCCCTTTCCTAAACTTAGTTTCCACAAGTACCCTACAGCAACAGTTTTTGCTGCTTTTCTTTATGTAGATTCTGTTCTACAAGAGAGATAGGGAAGACAGGTTTGGACTGCTGTTCCTCTCTTCCAGCTAGAACCACAAGGAAGGATTTCTCAGGACTTCACCTCATCTTACCTATGTGTGCCCTGGTGACATTTTTGGAGGGGAAGTCTACAAGAAGTTGAAAATTCTCAAATTTTGCAACTACCCTAGTGGTTTCATTTTGTTAATAGCTTGCATCCAACCTTTAGTGATTTACTAAAAAGTTTTCTTTCCAGCTTATAGGCTGTCTGGAAGTGTTCATACCAGGGAAGTACAACTTGGGTTCTGTTTTTTCCAGCAAGCCATTCGTTCTCCCCCAGATTTAAAATTACTTCATTGTCCTGTGACCTCAGTTCTCTGACAGGTTCAAAAAAGTCAGTATTTTGGAGTTTATCGAGTTTTTTCCTCATTGTAAGGATGAAAGCAAAGCTCTTTCTAGGTCTCTACACCACTGAGAGAAACCCAAAGACTCCTCAATATGGCTAATCTTTGAGAAGTGTACGCTTGGAAGACACTCAGCAAAAGACCCTCAGTTTATTTTGACACCAGGCACAAATACCTCCTACATGAGGTTAGGATTAAAACAATAGTATAAAATTAAGTAAAGTCACTAGGGTGGAGTTCAGGGTGAGAAAGTATTATAGGCAAAACAGTGGCAATTGGCAAGGCCTAAGGGAAAAGAGGATACAATATATTAAAGAAGCTCAAAGTTAAGCAAACTAACTGGGGAAATATTTCAGAAACAAATTCACAGTCTAGATATTATATTGATAACAAATGTTATTTTTCTTTCCCCTTGAAAAGAATGTAACTTCCAAGTATATCAGTTTTTGGAATGTCATGCACAATTTCTTACTGAAATGAGTTCTGATACAGTTAAAATGCACAATTTTCTTCAGGGAAAAAGGTATATGTAGAAAGAAAATATATATTTGGGTCTGTGCATATGTGCATATATAGAGATACCAATGGGTGTGTATTTAGGTATGAATACATATGTATATCCATGTGTGTTTATTTATTTCAGATAATAAAAATCTCTCCTTTAAAATAAATAAATAGAAATAGGCTTTTCCAAAACAAAGTCAACAATGAAAGGACTAAGGTTTGTTTATAAGCCTTTCCTTGCTCTTAGGGAATTCAGGAAGGAAGTTTCCCACTCATCTTTGATAAGCATTAAGTAATAGAACTCCCTATTAATAGAAGTTTTTCTTTAGATAGGAGATTGAAAATGAGAGACAAGCTTCCTTTATCTCCAAACTTCCTTTCCTCTAGTTCACTATAAACACACTCATATGCATATATTCTTCATAGTTTTCTCCCAATTTATATCTATTTTTAAAAATTCAAATGACAGAAATTGAAAGGGCAAATTATACTTGTAAAACCCTTCACCTATATTTAACAATTGCTTTCATTTTACCATATTTACTCTTTCCTTCTCTAAAAACATACAAATTTCACCCTTTTTCAGCTTGCATGTCAAAAACTAAGAAATTCTCCTACATGTATTGCCATTATCACACCAAAATTTTTGAACTCTGCCAAAAGTATTAAATCTAACATATTATCTCTATTTCTATAATTATATGAAAAATATCCTTTAAAAACAGTTTTTTAAAAAATTCTTGCTTATATTTCTTCAATGACTCCCTTATTAGTCTCATCTTCCACTGCCTGAAATTAAAATCCAGTCATATATAATGACATGTCTTTCTTAAAATATACAAAACATCACTGCTTCTTATAGCCACAGCATATCATGTTCCCCTACCTAGAACCATGGCCTGATTTCTGATCAGCTCCATCTTTCCTTTGATCAATGCTTTCCTGTTTTTAAAGAAATAAAAGACTATTTTATCAACCTGACTGGGATATCTCTCTACAGAATCTGTTTATATTCCTGTACCCCATGAGCTTGCCCAATTTGTGGCATTTCTCACTCTGCAACAGTATTAGTTGATTTGTCTGTTTCCCTAGGACTGTGAACCATTTATGGCATGGACTGCTCATGCAGCTTCATGATGTTTGGCTTGGCACAGTAATTTACATATGAAAAGATATAGTAGAAGCACTCATAAAAAACTGTGGCACCCACACAAGAAGAGTGAAATGAAAAAAAACCCAACCAACCTAGAATTCTCTGTTCAAGGAAATTCTTCTTCAAACATAAATGGGAAAAATGCTTTCTCCAACAAAAACACTAAGGTAATTTATCAAGACAACCTACACTGAACAAAATCTTATTCTTCAGGAAGAATAAAATATTCTAATTCTTCTAAATTATATATATAGAAATTGCTATATACATAAAAGATGGATCTACATAAAGAAAGGAAGACAGGAATAATGAAGGTAAAGTAAAAATTTTTGGTTCTTTTATTCTTTTTAAAACAACTTAAAAAAATTTTTTTAGTTGTTGATGGACCTTTATTTTATTTATTTATATGCAGTGCTGAGAATCAAACCCAGTGCCTCACACATGCCAGGCAAGTGCTCTACCACTGAGCTACAACCCCAGCCCTCTTTTATTCTTAATTGATCTAAAAGATAAATGTTTATTTAAAGCAACAGTGATAACAGTGTACTGGCTGATTATAACACATAGATAAATGAACTGAATAACAGGAATGTCAAAAGGATGGAAGAGAGGATTGGAAACACTCAGTTATAAGGCTCCCACACAGTACAAAGCAGTCTAGCATTTTTGAAAGTGAACTTAGATTAGTTAAAAATAATATTGAAAATTCAGAGGCAACACTAAAAAGTTTTAAAAAGAAGTATAAACTGGATAAATCAGATTAAATGAAATCACACAAAAATTTCAATTAAGACCAGACAAAAAAGAAAACAAAAGTGGAACAAATAGAACAAAATAATTTAATTAGGAAGATGGTAGATATTAATTCAACTACATAAAAAATTAGAAGGGTAGCCCTGCACAGTGGCACATGCCTATAATCCCAGTGAGTTGGGAGGCTGAGGCAGGAGGATGGCAAGTTCAAGGTCAACCTCAGCAACTTAGCAAGATTCTAAGCAACTTAGTGAGATCCTGTCTCAAAAAAATAAAAACATAAAAAGGCTAGGGATGTGGCTCAGTGGTTAAATGCCCCTGAATTTAACTAGTGGTACAAAAAAAAAAAAAATTACAAGGGTAAATGTTCTGAACACACCAATTAAAAGATAAGATTGTTAGACATAAGAAATCAAGACCCAATTATGTGTCCATAAAAAAGCCCCACTTTAGACATAAACAGTTTTAAAAGAAAGGCATGGGTCAGTTGTGTTGGCACACGTTTTAATCCCAGTTACTTGGGAAACTGAGGCAAGAGAATCACAAGTTGGAGGTCAGCCTCATCAAGTTAGTGAGATGCTGTCTCAGAATAAAAAATAAAAATGGCTTGGAATGTAGCTCAATGGTAATTCAATCTCCAGTGCAATCCGCAGTACCACAAAAAGAAAGAGGGGGTGGGAATGGGAGTAACATCAACAAAAATAAGGGAACTCTGAGACTCTGTCCTTGACTAGTGGTAAAGCAACCTGGTACCCCCACACCCCCCAAAAAATCCTGTCAGAATCAACTTTACAGGAACTCTGGGAGACAAAAGTTACACCAAAGCAAACACCAGAAGAAAGGTGACTGAAACACTGTAGGAGATCTGGGTGTGGTTTTAACTAACCTATTCAGAATTCACAAAAGTGACAAAAACTCTAAGACACTAGAAATAATTCAAACAAAAGCTGTGAAAGAACCTTACCAAGAAAACGCCTTCCATTTACTAAAGTTCATAAAAATGAACTAAACAAGTAAATGCCACTCTTTTTTTTGGCAGGGGGTAGGTGAGGGTTTACTGGGGATTGAACCCAGGGATGCTCTACCACTGAGCCACATCCCCAGCCCTATTTATTTTGTTATTTTAAGACAGGGTCTAACTAAGTTGCTGAAGCTGGTCTTGAACTTGTGATCCTTGTGCTCAGTCTCTAAAGAGTCTCTGGGATTACTGTGTCTGCCTACTGCACTCAACTTTTAAAACAGGAAAGTCAGCTTGGCAAAGATGCCTATTTTCCCAAAATTATCTATAAAATTAATATAATTCCAATCATAAATAGCAAAAAATTGTCTCTCCATTTATCAAGCCAACCCTCAAATCTATTTAAGATGAAAGGGCTGGGGAAAGTGAGATGAAAAAAGAACAAGGTTAGAAAGCTACCATTTTACAAATATTTGCTTAAATTTAAAAACCAAAAAAACTTGGCTAGGGTTGTGGTTCAGTGGTACAGCACTTGCCTGGCATGTGTGAGGCCCTGGGTTTGATCCTCAACAACACATAAAAATAAGTAAAAGTACTGTATTCATCTACAATTAAAAAATTAAAACTGAAACACTAACAATTTTTTAGAAGTTACTGAAAGGAGTATGGAAGGAACAAGGTGGTAGAGACACAAACAGAATAAACACAAGACTTCTCTTTGTTTTTTATGTTTGTTATATATATGCTTTAATACACTTGGTTTTATAAATTTGACTTTCCAACCATGTAAATGCTTTACATAATTATAAAACAAAGCTAAGTCACATTAAAACAAAAGCTATACCTAAAAATCAAAAGCAAAATAAAACAAAGTGAATCATTTAACAAGTTTGTAGCTTAAGCAGAGAAATTACTTCTAGTTATTTAAAAGCACAATAATTGTACTATACTTCCTTAGAGGGAACTATCCTTACAACAAATAGACCTATAAAGAAATGTGTGCTGGGTAGAGGCACACACCTGTAATCCCAGTGGCTCAGGAGGCTGGGGCAGGAGGATCACAAGTTCAAAGATAGCCTCAGCAATTTAGTGAGGCCCTAAACGACTCAGTGAGACCCTGTCTCTAAATAAAAAACAAAAAAGGGGCTGTGGATATACCTCAGTGATTGAGTGCCCCTGGGTTCAAGCTCCAGTACCAAAAAGAATAGTGAAATTATTTTCAGTAGGAATGAAAATACCGATAAAGTTGTTCTGAAACTTTTTTTTTTTTTTTTTTTTTTTTTTGGTACCAGGGATTGAACCCAGAGGCACTTAACCACTGAGTCACACCCAGCCCTTTTTTATTTTTATTTTTTTTACTTAGAGATAAGGTCTAAGATGCGTAGGGCCTTGCTAAATGGCTGAGAATGGCTTTGAACTTTCGATCCTCCTACCTCATTTCTCCCAAGCCACTGGGATTATAGGTGTGCACCACTGAGTCTGGCCTGAAACTGTCTTATTTATATATACATATATGGATGGATAGGTTAGCCAATAAAAGATACAAAAACAAAACCAAAGTTAAAGTCCTGCAATTCTAAATTTTAAATGATAGAACAGTATGAACTCATGATGTCTATTTTGTTAAGAATATATTTTCTGCTACAAGATTAATGAACACATAACACGTGAAAGAAGCCTATCCAAAAAGGTCACATACTGTCTGACTTCATGCATTATGAAATGTCTGGAAAAGGCTTAAAAAAAAAGTAAAGGGGCAGGTTAGTGGTTGATGTCGGCGAGATGGGAATGAGGGGAATGCTGGGAATAACTGCTAATGAGTACAATGTCTTTTTTAGTAAGGACAAAAAATGCTCTAACATTTTATTGTGGTGACAGTTTCACAACCGTGTGTGTGTGTGTGTGTGTGTGTGTGTATTTTTTTAAAAATGGAATTGTACACTTCATTTAAGAACTGGAGATTGAACCCAAGGGCACTCTACCACTGAGCTACATCCCCAGCCAGCCCTTTTTAGTTTTTATTTTGAGACAGAGTCTTGGATTTGTCTACTTTAAATGGGTAAAATGTATATGAATTACATCTTAATTGAGCTGTTAAAAAAAATAAAATATTTATTAGCTCTATTCACACAAAAACTAGAAATAATAGTAATAAGCACTATATCTATGGGGTTTTATTATTATTTTTTAGTTCTAAACAAACATAATACCTTTATTTTATTTATTTATTTATTTATTTATTTTTAATGTGGTACTGAGGACAGAACCCAGTGCCTCACACATGCCAGGCAAGCACTCTACCACTGAGATACAACCCCAGCTCAATAACTGTGGTCTTAAAAGACCATTTTCCACTAAAAGAAATCAGAAAAGACTCTGATTTCATGCCCATGGCAGGAAATGTTCAAAATGATCCTGGGGTATCCTGTCATCACAGAAATGTAGTATACTATCAAAGACCAGTGGGGATGTGTTAAAAGGACTCAGAAACCATCTTGAAGGGTGGTCAAAGATGAGGAATTTCAGCTTCAAAAATAAAAGTAACTGTAGATATTTGAAACATGTAAAAGATGTTAAAATTGATGAATATATATATAACAGTAATAAGAAGAAGAACTAAGAGATGAGAGGAACCAATTCAATATCCCAAAACCCTTTACGGAAAGAATCCATTTATTCTGTCTTTCGTGTACAAACAGAACAAAAGAGTGAGTAAAAGTTGAAGAAGGAAATTTATTTCTTAGGAAATTTTTTCTGGCAAGTTAATGAACCAGGCATGACAATTTGAATATCTGGATTATTGCAATAATTTCCTAACTGGCTTTTGGCTTCTTGCCTTGCTCCCTCCCTACCTCTTCTTCATTCTTTCTCCAGTAGTCCATTCTCACCAGAGCAGATAGAGCATGACTTGTGAAGTACAAACAGATTATACTATCACTCATAGGCACAAAACCCTCCAACAGCTTCCCATCAAAGTCAAAATCACTACTATGAGTCATAGGCCAAACTTGATCTACCCTCCTCTCCATTTAGCTTTCCTTTCTATTCTCCCACAACTCCCCCTGCCTCATTTGCTTTATTTCAGCCACATCAGCTTCCTCACTGTAACAAGTATGTTGCCACTTCAGAACATTTACAACTCTTATTCCCTCTGCATGTGATAACTTTTCCTCAGTTATACACATAAATTATTTCTTTACTTCCTTCATATCTTTATTTCTATCTTTTTAAGATGCCTTCTCTGGCTGCCCCATCTAAAACTCTAATTCCCATTCTAAAAATGCTCCCACATTATATTTTCTCTTAGCATTTTTCACCATTTAATAAATTTTATATTTAATTTACTTACCTTGTTTATTATCTGGTCCACAACAGTGTAAGTACCATGATATCAGGAGGTTTGTCTCTTGTTCACTCCTATATCCTGAACACCTAAAATTTGTGCCTGCTACACAGCATTCAATACATGGTGAGTCTACCAATGATCCTTAATACAAGAACAACTCTGGAAAAGAAATTTGAAAGTAGAACACTACTTCAGAAAACATATAATTCACAAAAAAAAAAAAAAGATTTTTAAACAATGCTTGATTTCAGTAGTAATCACATAACTGAAAATTAAATTTTTATAGCGAAAAAAATTGTAGCCATGAGGTTAACAAAGATTACTATTATTTATAATATCCATTGTTATCATAGGTATATATGGATATAGACAGTCTTATGGTATGCCAATAATACTGCAGATTATTAGAATCTTTTTTTTTTTTTTTTTTTTTGGTACTGGGGATTGAACCCAGGGGCACTCCACCACTGAGCCACATTCCCAGCCCTATTTTGTATTTTCTATTTAGAGACAGGGTCTCACTGAGTTGCTTAGTGCCTCGCTAAATTGCGGAAACTGGCTTTGAACTTGCGATCCTCCTGCTTTAGCCTCCCAAGTGCTGGGATTACAAGCGTGCGCCACCGCGACCGGCTCAGATTATTAGAATCTTACATTGTGAATAATTAGAGATCTAGGAATTCTTTAAGACATACATTTTAAGCTATCAATTCCACTTCTAGGAGCCTACCCACCCCCTCAAAAAAAAGTAACAAATAGAAAAAGAACACTATAAAATGTGCCAAATAGTTCCTGATAAGTAGTGTTTATAATTGTAAGAAGTTGAAAAGATCTAAACTACCCAACAGGGATAAATGTATTGAAAGGTAGATATAAAAAACTAAAATGACAGCATAAATTTGTAACAGTTTAAATATAAAGGTACTAATTATGTATTGTTAAATGAGAAAAGTAGGTTATAGAATATGTATAAGTATGCTTGCAATTTTTAAGTCATTATGCACAAATGTAAAAACAGAAATTCATGCCTATGTATTCACAAAGGGTAGGGTAAAAAGATGGTTAATTTTGGCAGTGGTAGCAAAGCGGTAGAAATTATGATTTGTTCTTTGAAGTTTTTTGTATTTTGCGATTTGGGGAGTGGAGGAGAGTAAGGAGAATGAATTTCTCATGTACACAAAACCTCCTGACTAATATATGAAAACAAAACTGAATATTAATTGTTGGGGCTACTGATGTTTCAAATAGAAACATACTTCCAATTACCAAAACGAAAGAAACGCAACCCTCGTTCAGTCTCACCTACCCACACAACCCGACCCTACCTTCCATCCTCGAAGTGTCTCATTCACTCGCAAGCCCACAGGCGTGCATGTTTGCCACCACGTTCACAACGAAACATCAAAGGGAAAGCGCAAATGCCAATCACAGAACGTCAGGCGGTCACGGTCCTTCACACGCCACAGCCACGGTCTCGGAACCAACTACACGGCGTCGCCCCTCAGCGCGTTCCTCCTCCAACGACACCTGCGCCGGGTCCGAAGGCCCGAACTCCCACCCAGCACAAAGAGTCCGGGGCTCAGAGCTCCAGGCTTTCTGAGGACTCGCCACCCAGCCCACCGACACAGGCCGCGACTTCACTCCCCAGCGCCGCCTAAAAGGCACAGTCCGCGAGGGCTGTGATAGGGAGCCACCGAGGTCGGCGGTGGCAGTGGCGGTGGCGAAGGGCAACACTAGCCTCGATCCGTTAGAAGCCGGGCAACACTTCCCAGAGGACCCCGCGGCTCACCCGGACAGGACCGGTCCTCCTATTTACGAGCTGTGCGAATGTCAAAGACGGCATTTAAGGGCACGCGGCTCCGCGCTGGAAGATCATCTTGAGGTTTTGTGGGAGCTGCTTCCCTTGAAGCCCCTTCTCAAGAGCCTGGGAGCAACTTGATACTGAGAACCTGAATAGGTCCGCCGCTTTCTTACTGCGGACTACAGTTCCCAGAGGCCTTCGCGGCCCAACACTATTTTTTTTTTTTTTTTTTTGGTAAAAAGGCACTTCCTCTTTACGTTGGCTGGATGAGCAGATTGGAAGCGTTAGTCTATCTGGTCCGTCAAAGAAGCACAGCTCTGTCACTTTAGTTCCGTCTGGTCGGGGCTTCACCCTGGACTGAGAAGGTCGTTTGCGGTGAAGATGGGGGATCAAGGGTTCTTGGAGGCCTCGTCCGTCTGAGCTTCAAGCTTCGGGTGGCACTCAGAAGAGAGAGGAGTGAAGTTACGTGACTGTGTGTGTATGAGACTTCTGCCACGGAATCTGGGGTCTGGAGTTTACGGTGTGCGAAATTACATGTGTGACCCAGCGGTGGCATCATGTGTTCTCGTCACTGTTTAATTCTGACGTGCAATATGGTCAGAAACGGAGTACTTTTGCTTTCTTTTTCTCTCCGCCGCCCTCACCCCGGTGCTGGAGATTGAACCGAGGGCCTCTCACAATGGTAGACATGCGCTCTACCGCCGAGCTACATTCCTAGTCCTTTATATTTTCACACAGGATCTTACTCTTTTGCCCAAGTTGGCCTAGAACTTGCGATCCTCCTACCCCAGACTTCTCAGTATCCGTTATTACAGGCGTGCTCCATCTAACCCGGCCGAAACAGTATACTTTGGTCTGTTCTTTCTGAAATCCTGAATTGTGTCGGACAGTACTACTGGACTAATGACCTGAAATTGTGCATGATTGATGGAGTAGGGTCACCAGACTACCTGAATTCTAAACAGACTCAGCCATTTACTAGAAGTGTGTCTTTGGGCTAGCGGGTTAACTTCTCTGTCTTTGTTCTTAATACTCTTAATTAGAGCAAATGGTAACTCCCTCAAAGGGTTTTGGTGAGCATTGAAAGGATTATGCGTGTAAAGCTCAGTTTCCAAGAGTGACAGTTCGAGTGTAACAGTTTTTATCTGAGGCCGTGATTTACAGATCTCATCAGGAGTTTAGATCAGATCAGAAGTTTAGACCTTAGTCTAAAACCCGAAGTAGGCTCTTTGAGAAGAACAGGCACAAAAATCGAAATTTTACAGTGGAACGCCTACATAAGCCTGATGTACTTTAGAACATATGGTACGGTACCTCCAGTCCAAAGTGCTCCTCAATAAGCTACTGTGAACTTGGGGAAGAATGGAGTCCCACAGAGTAGGGAGCCTGACTTTTCTCCTTCATAACGAGGAACAAAATGGTTTTAATCTCTCTCAATGCAATGGCTAGATGTGGAACACCATCAGACGGTCTGTGGGAGAGTCACAGGTGAAAGCCTGGTGTCCCATGACTCCTACTTCCTCCCTCAGCTCTACTTTTCTCCAAGAGAGGGATCCCTTCTCCAAGAGAGGGATCACAAAAAGGCATTACACATCTCAAGGTGTGTCTAAGTGTTAGTGTTGCCTCTTTTTAAAATTAAATTACTACCATTAAGACCTGCTTGTATTTCAGGACATAACATTGCCTATATTTTTTAACTTGATGGCAGATAGTGATTGATTTAGGAGTCTGGTCCCTGTCCTTCCTATACCCAATGTGCCATGGGCACTGTTCTTAAGCTTAGAAGCAGTCTTTCTGGTATATCACAGTTTATGCAACACAATCTGATGTTTCAGGTTCCATTTTTTAAAAATTGTCCTAAATCACACATTATGGCTGGGCGTAGTGGAGCACATCTGTAATCCCAGTGACTCTGAAGACTGAAGTAGGATTGCAAGTTCAAAGTCAGACTCCACAATTCAGCAAGGCCCTAAGCAATTTAGCAAGACCCAGTCTCAAAATAAAACATGAAAAGGACTAGGGATATGGCTCAGTGGTTAAGCACCCTTGGGCTCAGTCCTTGGTAGAAAAAATTTTTTTCAAAATCATGCTTTATGGAATTTCCCTTGTACGTATATGTTTCAGCATACATACAGTTATTTCCATAGTCTCATTTCTGAAAATGGATACTCTAGCTCAAATATTTAGGAAGGTCACAGCCCCATGTCAGGAGATTTTGGAGGCATTCAAAAGTAAAGTAGATGGGGCTGGGAATGTAGCTCAGTGGCAGAGCGCTTGCCTAGCACATGTGAGGCACAGGGTTCAATACTTAGCACCAAACTGTGGTATATATACACAATGGAATATTACTCAGCCATAAAGAAGAATAAAATTATGGCGTTTGTAGGTAAATGGATGATGTTGGAGACTGTTATGCTAAGTGAGATCAGCCAATCCCAAAAATCCAAAGGCCGAATGGTCTCTCTGATAAATGAATGATGATGCATAATGCGGGGGAGGGAGGGTGGCAAGAATGGAGGAAGGATAGATAGCATAGAGGGAAGGGAGGGGTGGGGGCGGGGTGGGGGGTAAAAATAATAATAGAATGTGTGACAGATACCATTGCCCTGTGTACATGCATGAACGCACAGATGGTGTGACTCTACTTTGTATACAACCAGTGAAACAATAGCTGTACTCCATTTGTGTTCAATGAATCAATAAATAAATAAAAAAAATACTTAGCACCACATTCTGATCATCTACAACTACAAAAAACTTTTTTAAAAAAGTAAAGTAGAGGGTAGGGGATATAGCTCAGTTGGCAGAGTGCTTGCCTTGCATGCACAAGGCCCTGGGTTCAATCCCCAGCACCTCAAAAAAAAAAAAAAAGTAAAGTAGATACATTTGCTTCCTGAAATTATTATAGCCCAGTAAGAGAATGAATGTACATATACAGGTATTGCCAATACACTGTGGTGAGGACATCCAGGAACATGACATATAAGCAACATACCACAGGGATTTTGAAGAAAAAGGCAGCATTTTCACTGCCGGATCCCCTGGTAGATCAAGTCATAACCAACATATTTTTTTGAGCCAATGGCAACCCAGTAGAGATGTTTTGATTTTTTTTTTTTTAAAGAACAGCAATAAAGCCAGGTATGGTGGCGCACGCCTGTAATCCAAGCGACTTGGGAGGCTGAGTCAGGAGGATCACAAGTTCAAAGCCAGCCTCAGCAACTTAATGAAGCCCTAAGCAACTCAGTGAGACCCTGTCTCTAAATAAAATACAAAATAAGGCTGGGGATGTGGCTCAGTGGCCTAGTGTCCCTGAGTTCAATCCCTGGTTAAAAAAAAAAAAACAGCAATAAAACATTTTCCTCACAAATTTTATTATGATATATCTAAAGTAAGAACACTGGTACAAGATAAATCTGCAGCTGTCTGGAAATCATTGTGACTACAGGGCAAAATAAACCTATTTATATGAACATGAAAAGGCAACCAGAGCATCCATTCCTTATATTGGCAGAGTAACTAAAATTGTTTTTAGCCATTACTTTCAGACTAAAAGCTATTTCTGCCTAACTACAGAAATATACTTTGTTTAGAATTTTAAAACTTTAGGCAACAGTAAAGCCATTCATTACACATGATGCAGCAACTGTTGATAAAATACCCTGGGAATTTACTCCAAATCCATGAGAGTAAAAGTTTCTTTTGCTTCAACTACTATTTGAAAACCAACTTTAATTTTTGCACTGCTAACCATTCCATAATCAGTGACAAAAATGGTCATGCACATTAAGTTAAAAAAAATGTGCACACTTATAATCCCAGCTACTCAGGAGGATTACAAATTTGAGACCCTGTCTCAAAAAATTAAAAGGGCTGGGGTGTAGCTCTGTAGTAGAGTACTTGCCTGGCATATGTAAGGCGCTAGTTCAATTCCCATTACTACTAAATACATTATACATAACTCAATAAAACAATTACTCATTACAAAATGATAAAATGCAGTAATAACATCATTTAGGTCATTTTGGTAGATACATTCCTGACTTTTCTAGCAACCTTCCTAAGGGTATCTACTTATAGCTACTTATGATTTATGAAATGTATTCATCTTTTATAATATATATTTGCATGTAATGCATGTGATAAATTTTCTTTCATAATTTCTTCTTTTTTTTTTTTGTTTTTGGTACTGAGGATTGAATCCCCAGGGGTGCTTAACCACTGAGCCACATCCCCAGCCCTTTTTATATTTTATTTGGAAGCAGGGTCTCACCGAGTTGCTTAGTGCCTTGGTAAGTTGCTGAGGCTGGCTGTAAACTCACGATCCTCCTGCCTCAACCTTCCAAGCCTTTGGGATTACAGGAGTGCGCCACCGTGCCACCCCGTAACTTACTTCTAATGACTATATATTGTCTTATGGAATTGAATTGATCTGTTATGGTCAAACTGCCTGAAGAGCCTCCTAACTCTGCCAATTCCTCTTTTCCTTATTAATCTGTATGAGTTAAAGATTTTGGGGGCTGGAGATATAGCTCAGTTGGTAGAGTGCCTGCCCCGCAAGTGTAAGGCCCTAGGTTCAATCCCCAGCACTGCCAAAAAAAAAAAAAAAGATTTTGGATGACTATCTTTTGTTCTTGGACTGGAATGCTCAGACCTGTGGATAAAGCTAAATCCCTTTTCAGCCCACGATGCTAGAAGGACATTGTGTTTACATCACTTACCAATGCAGACATTTAAGTTGTACCATTAAATTCATCCATCTTTTCTGTCTTTCTGACTTCTGAGGTTTTGGGGGGTTTGTTTATTATTTTGATACTGGGATTAAATTCAGGGGCACTCCACCACTGAGCTACATCCCCTATCCCTTTGAGATGGGGAATCTTTCTAAATTGTGGTGGCTGGCCTCAAACTTGAGATCCTCCCACTGCAGTCTGTGCTGTAGCTGGGATTACAGGGCTATGCCATCTCACTTAGTAATGTCTGAATTTTTTGAGCCATAGTTGGACAGGCCTTCCCCTGTCTTGGGTCATTAAGAAGTCTACAATGTTTTCATCTACTTCTTTTTGAGGGGGGAGGTACCAAGGATTGAACCCAGGGGTCCTTAACCACTGAACCACATTCACAGCTCTTTTTATTTTTTATTTTGAGGTAGGATATCACTAAGTTGCTTAGGGCCTCACAAGTTGCTGAGGCTGGCTCTGAACTTGTGATCCTCCTGCCTCAGCCTGCAGAGTAGCTGGGATTATAGGATTGTGCTAACATGCCTGGCTTCATCTAGTATGAAGTATTATGGTTTTCTTCTTCCCATTTAAATACTGAATCATCTAGAGTGTATCATAGTACAAAGTTCCTGGATCTTGTATTCCACCTGTGGAAGAAACATCATTATACATAAATTACTGGTTCCAAATGTATAATATACCCAATAGGACAGTACCCCACTCCCAAAGGTAGTGTTTCTGAGCTAGATATTCACTTACATCATTAGTTGGGAGAGCCCTGCATCCCAGGACACCATAAAAAATGTCCAAAAGCCAGAAGCTTAAACTTCCTTTTCCTCATAAGCTTCTGTAAGGATTGTTCTTGCTCACTGTTCCCTGGAAATTCCATGGGTTTAACTGGATTAAGATGGAGGAGTAGCAGAGTGCTATGAGAAACAAGAGAATATCCTCACTCCTGGGGTGCTTTTTGTCTGAGTAGTAAATAGAAGCAAACCTGTTATCTTATTTTATCACTATACTTCCTCTTCACATTGCTCTATTTCATGAACATAAGCTTAATCCTTTCTAAATTCTAGTGGTGGAATATAATTTTCTTTTCTCTAAATAACTGATTCTTCTATTATACCGTTATATTTATTGCCATTCCTATTTTATGTAGAAGGTGGTGTACTATATACATTCTTCTGCACCTTCCTTTCTTTTCACATTACTGACACATCCTGGAGTTCTTTGCATTTCAATAGATAGAATATCCCCTTCTAATAAAAAAAGTGAATAATATTCCAGTGTAGAGATATATCATAGCTTATTTAAATGTTCCCTTATTAGTGGATACTTGGGTTTATCATGAATATTTCTCCAATTCTTTAAAACTATCCAATAGCTGTTACTATGGTGATTCTTTATTCTCTTTCATGTAGCCTCTTTTTAAAAAATATTTCTTAGTTGTCAATGGATTATTTATTTATTTATTTATATGTGGTGCTGAGAATTGAACCCAGTTCCTCATCCATGTGAGGCAAGTGCTCTACCATTGAGTTACAACTGTATGTCTCCATGTAGCCTCTTATCCTTTAGAAGACTAAACATGACTTCTTCATGTTTAGTCTTTAGCGGATACAATTTAGAGGGAGAAGACCTCAAGATAAAAGTGTTTTCCAAGTCTCCTACTCTGTCAAATCAAAAGCTAAGCTCAAAGTCAATTTGGAACAGAAAAAGAATGTGGGGCTGGGGCATAATCCTGGGGATTCAGGAGGCTGTGGCAGGAGGATCACAAGTTCAAGGTCAGTTTCAACAACCTGGTGAGGTCCTAAGCAATGTAGCAAGACCCTATCTCAAAACAAAAAATAAAAAGGGCTGGGGACTTGGCACAGTGGTAAAATGCCCGTAGGTCCAATTCCCAGTACCTAGAAAAAAAAAATTGGGTGCCAAAAGGCCTACTTCATTGGAACACATTGAAGTATCAATGCTTTACACTGTTACAGTGCTACTGTTAAATTTTGCTTTGATTGATTTTCACAACAGTATTTGGGCAAAATTGTATTAGTTTCTATGGAATATATGGTAAGAGTGGGATTACTATATCATACATGTCAAATTTCATTAGATATTGCCTAACAGTTCTACCAAGTAAAATTCCTTTTAGCAGTGTATGAGGATTCTGGTTCTCTACATCTTTGCTAACATTTGGTATTTGCCTTTTTGGCATATGTGATGGTTGTGTGATATTACTACAAGTTGGTTTTAATTTTCATTCCCTTGATTAAATTTACATAGTTTTATCATTGAATGCTTTTAAATTTTTGCTCATTTGGGCTGGAGTTGTGGCTCAGTGGTAGAGTGCTTGCTTGGCATGTGTAAGGCCCTAGGCTCGATACTCAGCACCACATATAAATAAATAAAAATAAAAGATTCATTGACAACTAAAATAAATATTAAAAAATATTTTTTGCTCATTTACCTAGTGGGTAATTTTTTTTTATTTTTTATTTATTTATTTTTTTGCAGTGCTGGAGTTTGAACCCAGGGCCTGTGCTTGCAAGGCAGGCACTCTACCAGCTGAGCTATATCCCCAGCCCCCTAGTGGGTAATTTTTTAAAATATATTTTTTATTTGTTCTAATTAGTTATACATGACAGAATGTATCTTGACACATCATACATAAATGGAGAATAACTTCTCATTCATCTGGTTGTACATGATGTAGAGTTACACAGGTAATGTAATCATATATGCACACAGGGTAATAATATCTGATTCACTGTATCATTCCTACCCCCATGCTCCCTACCATCCCTTCATTCCCCTCTGTCTAGTCCAAAATACCTTTATTCTTCCTCATCTGCTATTAGTATCTGCATATGAGAGAAAACATTCATTCTTCTTTAAGGCTCAATAATATTCCATTGTGTATATATACCACAGTTTCTTTATTCATTCATCTGTTGAAGGGCAACTAGGTTGGTTCCATAGCTTAGCTATTGTGATTTGAGTTGCTATAAACATTGATATGGCTGTTACTGTAGAATGCTGATTTTAAGTCCTTTGGGTATAAACCTAGGAGTGGGACAACTGGGTCAAATGGTGGTTCCATTCAAAGTTTTCTTAGGAATCGCCATACTGCTTTCCATAGTGGTTGTACCAATTTGCAGTCCCACCAGCAATATATGAGTGTCTAGTGGGTCACTTTTTTCTTATTGATTTGTATGAGTTACTTAAAGATTCTAGATGAGTGTCCTCTGCCAGATATACGTACTGTGAATATATTCTCCCTCTTTGAAAGTTGCTTTTCAGTCTTTTAATGGTGTATTTATGATACTGGGGATCAAATCCAGGGCCTCTCTCATGGTGGGCAAGTGCTCTACCACTGAGTGTTATCCTGAGCTGTATTTTGCGTGTGCATGTGAAATACTGAGGATTGAACCCAGGGGCACTTTACCACAGAGATACATTCCCAGTCCTTTTTCTAAAATGTTCAGATGGTCTTGTTGAGTTGTTGAGGGTTTTGTTGTTGCTAAGGCTGGTCTAGAACTTGCAATTCTCCTGCCTCATCCTCCCAAGTCACTGGGTTTACAGGTGTGCACCCCAGGTGTCTTAATGGTGTCTTTCAATGAAGAGAATAACTTAATTTTATTATGGTCCAATTCACTAACCTTTCCTATATTCACTGATTTTGTTTCCTGTTTGAGAAATCTTTGCATGCTTCATGTCACAAAGATTGCCTAACTTACCTTTTAAAGTCAGATCTACAATCCATCTGGTATTAATTTTTTTTAATTGTGTGAAGTAGGAATCTATATATATGTATATATACATATATATCTATACATATATCTATCTATATATATGTATATATAGATACATATATATTTCATTTGGATATCCAATTGACTTTGTTCACCACAAAGTTCTTTACCACAAAGTTGTCTGTGTCATGAATCCAGTAACCACACATTAGGCAGAATTCTAATGATCTACATATACCAGTTATATTACACAGCAGAAGTGATTTTACAGATGTACACAAAGCTACCAATGGGTTGACCTATGATAAGGAGATTATCTGAGGAAGCCTAATCTAATTGCATGAACTCTTTAAAAGTGAAACTCATCTCTAGCTGATGGCAAAAGAGAAGTCAGAGATTTGAAGCATAGGAAGACTTGACACAACATTGCTGGTTTGAAGATGACAGGGTCTCAGGGAAAAGAATCTGAAAATGGCCTCCAGGAGCTGAGAACAGTCTTTCAGCTGGAAGTGGACAAGAGACTTAGTCCCACAACCAAAAGAAAATGTATTTTGCTGAGGGTCTTAGGATGTGGCTCAGCAGTAGAGTGCTTGCCTAGCATATGCAAAACCCTGAGTTCAATCCCCAGAACCACACACACACACACACACACACAAAAAAAAAACAGTATTCTGCTGACTACCTCAATGAGTGTGAATGTGGAGTCCACAGAGCCTCCAGAGAGTCTCCAGATAAAAGCCTAACCTGGCAGACATCTTGATTTTGGGCTTTGTGAAATTAGGAGGAGACACCAAACTCTGATCTATAGAACTTAATTTTGTGGTGATTTGTTACACTGAAATAGAAAACAAATACACCATACAAGGGTCATCTGTTTCTGGATTTTCTATTGTTTCACTGGCTAGTTTGTATACACTGCAACAAACAGGTCTTTATATTTAGTCATTTTAAGTTCTCTGACCTTGTCGTTATTCTTCAATTGCCTACACTATTCTTAGTCCTCCAGATTTCTATATGAATTCCAGAATCAACTTCTCCATTTCCACAGGCATATACATGTGTTTCCCCCTATACTGGAGAATGAACCCAGGGCCCTCTGCCACTGAGCACCCACCTCTTTTTTGCACTCAACCACTGAGTCACATCCCCAGAACTTTTTTATATTTTATTTAGAGACAGGACCTTGCTTTTGCTGAGGTGGCTTTGAAATCTCCATCCTTCTGTCTCAGCCTCCTGAGCTGCTGGGATTACAGGTGTGTGCCACCATGCCAGGGGCCACTGAACCTTTTTATTTCTTTATTTTGAACAGGGTCTCAATAAGTTGTGAGGCAGGCCTCCAATTTACAATCTCCCTGCTTCAGCCAACTGAGTTGTCTTTGGATTATGGCATGCATCACTGTACCCAATTATGTATATATATTTTTAAATTACTGAAAAACTTATTGATTCTTACAAATAATTTGATAATATTTGACCTCTTTACAATATTGGATCTACCAATTTATGAATAGTATATCCCTCCATATTTTATTATTTATTTTATCAATATTGCTTTGTGGTATTTCAATGTAGAGGTCTTGCACATCTTTAGTTAGATAGATGATAGGTATTTGACATTTTAAAGTGTTGTAGAAGGACTTTTTGGAAGATTAAAGTTATAATAATTAATCCATTCCACATAAAGTCTTACATAATATAATTTATCCTAGTCTGTGTTACCTCCATGAATGTAGATCTGTGCTATATATCTTCTTAAGTATCTCTAAGTTTTAGGAGGATAATTTTTAAAATATTTTCAATTTGTTTAATACTTGCATATATGCATACAATCTTTTACTCTTCTTATATCCAGAGACTTCGCTAAATTCACTGATTAATAGTAAAAGGTTGTTCATTCTTTTAGTTTTATACACAATTGTGTGTGTGTGTGTGTCTTGGGGATAAACTCAGGGAAATTTATCACTCCCCAGACCTTTTTTTATTTATTTTTGAAACAGTCTCACTATGTTGCTTAGGGCCTTGCTACTTTGCTGTTTGGCCTGGAACTTGTGATTCTCCTGCCTGACTCCCAAATTGCTGAGATTACAGGTATGTACCACTGCACCTGGCTGAACACAATCATGTCCAGAAATCATAAGTTTTATTTCTTCTTGGGCAATCTTTATCTTTTATATCTTAATCTTATGTGCATGCCAGGCAAGCACTCTACCATGGAGCTATACTCCCAGCTCTGTTTTTTTCTTTTTTAAATAATAGATTAATTTATCAGATTTTTAAAAGTTCTTTTGGTACTGAGAATTAAGCCCAGGTGTGCTCTGCCAGCTTTTTTTTGTATTTTGAGACTGGTCACACTAAGTTGCTCAGGGCCTCACTAAGTTGCTGAGGCTAGCCTGGAACCTGTGATCCTGCTGCCTCCACCTCCAGAGTTGCTGGGATTACAGTTGTGTGTCATGGCATTCAGTCACTTTTTTGGATAGGTTTTAGAAAATTGTACTTATATTTTATCCAATTTTTCAGTTGTTGTAAAGCTAGTAATTTCCTCTTGTTCTTTTGATATCTACAGTATGTACACCAGTGTATTTTTTTCATTCTTGATATGACTAGTATTTTATTGACTTTTATTAATTTTTTTTTTTTTTGCGGTGCTGGGGATTGAACCCAGGGCCTTGTGCTTGTGAGGCAAGCACTCTACCAACTGAGTTATATCCCCAGCCCCTTATTAATCTCTTTCAAAGGTTTTATAATGTACATCTTTAACTTACTCCAATAACTGTATAAGTGACATTACACAGAATATAGGAAGCTTAATAATTCTTTTGGCCTTAAGGCTATTATTTTCACAAAATTTGCTTCTATATATGTTATAAACAAAATAAAGTTGTTTTTATTGTGTTCAGACAGTAATTTATCTCTTTGGAAGACTTAATAATGAGTCTCACTTTTTTACCATGTAATTACCATTCCATTTTTTTACCATGTAGTTCATTTAGTTGTAGATGGACACAATACCTTTATTTTATTTATTTATTTTTTTTTTGTGGAGCTGAGGATCAAACTCATGCGTGAGGTGCCTCATGCGTGAAGGTCAAGCACTCTACCACTAAGCCCTGGCCTCAGCCCCTTCTGGTACTTTTTATTTCTTTGTGTACATCCGTATTTCCATGCACTACCCAATTATACATCTATTAGGCCTCCTGAAGTTGCCCTTCAGCTCATTAATATTCTATTCACTATTTTTTAAAGTTTCTCTGTGTCCATCCCAGCACCTCAAATGGCATCCCGCACACAGTAGGTGGTTTCTAATATTATACCACAGGGCAGAATTGCAGTCTGTTATATACAGTCCTACTCCGCTTCCACAAATCAGTCCCTATCACAGTACAGTCCCACAGTTAACATTAAAAATGTCACATACGAAAAAGTAACAATCATACATATGATCACAGAAATGTAGTATGCCCACCCCAACACAAAGTTTCACACAATTACACTCACAGCCAAATACAATGACACAAATGGTCCTGTATTGCGCAAGAGCACAATCTTGAGAGAAGACAATAAGAACTTTAAATGTAAAAACGAAGTGTTCTAAGAGAGTGTGTAGTCAGATTAAGGATCTGTGGAGTGTGAGGGGAGAGGTGCCATTAGGAACAACCTCTTTGGAGACGTGACTTTTGTATCTGTACGCACCAAGGGAAACTTCAAGATACCTGGCAAAAGAGCCATTTTAGGAAGAGGCCATTTACACCCACCGTCACCAAATCACAAATACAGGAACCACATGCCAAGGGTGACACTCTCTGCCCTATCCCCGCAGCTCTCAGTCTTCAAGGTAACGCCCCGCGACACGAGGCCCCGGGGAAGCAGGACTGGGCAGAAGCGTCAGACGCCGGCGCCCTCTACCTCCTGGCACCGCCCGCCCGGCTTTTCTACGATTTTCCCGCACATCCTGTGAACTCGGCACTCACCCTCTCCGGTCCAGGCGCAAACCTCTTCCCCCGCGGCGAGCGCGCACTCTAGGTTCCCCGCCCAGGTTGCCAAGGGAAGTGGGCTGCGCGCTTGTGTCTGCGCACTTCAAACCCTGTCTAATGCGACATTCCGTCCAGTCCCCGTGCCTGGCCTAGTCAGAGTCCAGAGAAATCAAGACTTTGGGACTCCGCTCAGGAAAGCCTGGAGAGGCGGGAGGACCTGGCGCTGAGGGGCGCGCGCGGAACTGGACTCCGCAACGCTGCGGTCTTTTCTGCCCCGAACTACGTTTCCCAGCGGCCCCCGCGGGAGCTGGGCCAGCGGCCCCTTTGTGTCCTCCGGGGGCCGAGGGAGCTGAGGTGCTTCTTTCCTGGCCCGCTAAGGCTGGGTTCCGTCCAACCGAGGGTGGCAGGCGAGGCACGAGTGGAGGAGATTCCCTGAGCCTCGGGGCGAGAACGGGATCTTCTCGCAGTTCAGTTCTGCAGGTGAGGGCGTGGGCTGAGGAGTGGCCTGTGGGTCTCCCGGACGCCCGTCCCAGGGTCCCCTGGGTGACTCTAAGTGTGAGACAGTGATCCGTACCGAACCTGTGAGACCGCCACCCGTTGTGCGTGACCACGTCGTGTCTGTGTGACTGTGGGTGAGAGTGAGTCGATGGTTGGTGCCCTAGAGGGTGAGTGAGAGGGGCGGGAGTGGTGAGTGTTCTCCGCCCCCCTGTGGTACCAGTACCCCCGGCCTCTTTGTGACTAGACTGTGCGAGACCCCTGGGCGTGATACCCTAACTGTTTGAGGCTTGAGGTGTGGGAGGACTGTTTATGCCCCTGGCCTTTAATTGGCGTGAAATGGTTGCTGACACTGTAGTAGTTTTTAAGATTTTGGGTATGTGAGTGAGATTGTGTCCCACCCAGTGTCTTTTAGCCAAGTGATGTCAGTGTGCCACCAAGTTTCAGAATCACTGATCTGCTGGAAAGGCGGACTGTGGATCAGTGACTAATCAAACCTTTATCTGATCTTGCTAGCTGTTATTTGTTAGATGTCTTTATGTAAATGATTGCATTCCATGGAGTCTTTGTTAAATCTGAAAGTCATCTGTTAAAATGAGAAATTGGGAAGTGATTTAGGAATGAGTTGAATTGTATGCAACAAATTCCTAGGTCTCCATTATGCTTTCTCTATTTGAGGGAAGATTGCAACCAGAGGGAAGAGAAGCCTAAAAGTCTAGACTGGTAATTCTGGATGCTGCAAGGAAAGTTTCTCATGTTCTCGTCCCCATGTCAGTCAACTGAGATCACTGCCATTTCTCAAGGGAAGAGCCAGGAGGAAGAAAGAATGGCTTTTGGACTTCTTAATGCCATGTACCAGGTGAGTTAGGATTTTCTCTTTCCTGAAGTACCTCTTGCTTTTCAAAACAAGCAAACATTAACTTTCCTTCTGCTGAAACTTTTCTGAGTAACAATCATGTCACTTCTTAAAACCCTCCAATGGCATCCCATCTCATTGAGGACAAATTAATGGCCTGTAGGACCCTACTGACTATCCCTCTTGACCTTATCTAATTTCACCCATTCAGTCAGTTCTTACTAGCTTCCTTGTACTGAGTTAAATACATTCTTTCTTAAAAAATTATTTTTATATATATTTTTAGTTGTTGATAGACCTTTATTTAATTCATTTATTTATGTGCGGTGCTGAGACTCAAACCCAGTGCCCCACACATGCCAGGCAAGCGCTCTACCACTGAGCTACAACCCCCACCCTAAATACATTCTTAATGCATGGCTTTGCATTTGCTGTTCCCTCTTCCTGGCATGCTGTTCCCTCAGATAACAGATACAAGCCAACTTCTTCATTTTAGTCCCTGCCCAAACATCATTCAAGCATTCAATGAATTTTTATTAAGCACTTTTTAACTTTGGATACCACAGGGCTTAGTCCTGGTCCTCTTCCATCCTCTATCTAAACTCACTCTTAGATTATCTCATCCTGTCTCATAGCTTGACATACCATCTATTATGCCAACAACCACCAAATTGTATACAGTTTAGACCTCTGTCCTGAACTTGACTTTTATATCTGACTGCCTACTCAACATCTTCATTTGGTTTCCTAATATCTCAAATGCAGACATCTCAAATTGAGTGAAATGAGCCAATGGAAGTTTGGGAGCATGAGTGACATGATCTGATTCTCATTTTAGTAAGCTCACTCTGGTTGCTGTTGAAGATAAACTGAATGGGACAAAGTTAAAAACAGAGAAATTAGCCAGGTATGGTGGCGCACCCCTGTAATCCCAGTGGCTCAAGAGGCTGAGGCAGGAGGATCGTGAGGTCAAAGCCAGCCTCAGCAAGGGAAACGTGCTAAGCAACTCAGTGAGACCCTGTCTCTAAATAAAATACAAA